>CANXYI010398573.1:0-14287 GCA_948208565.1 Hura crepitans | reverse complement strand
AACTTATCTTACTCATGTCATACATACATATATATATATATATATATATACATATATATATATATATATATCTATATGTATATATATCTACATATACATATGTATGAGTATATATGTATATGTATTTATATATATTCTAGCTGTAATGTTAATGATGATAACATATGAATTGAGAATTATGAAACACGTTAGCTTATAAATAAAAGTTATAGATAAGATTAGGTATAATTGATCCATTGAATTCTTTTACCATGCCATATACTAAAGTTTATATGTCTTTTAAATATGGGTATGAATTGTTATATGTGTTCTCAATGGAACTTATGGCTTAAAAAACTACTTTAAATTATCTAGTTAAAAGCACCTACTAAGGATTATATCCTTAACATGTTTACCTACATGTGTAAGTTCTATTGCTGACTCTTCTAAGATAAGGGATAGCCCGGAGTGACTACATTAAAAAACTTTCTTTTGTACGCAGTCACTAAAGCAGAGCATAGAACTCATCTTTAATCCATGCATTTGCCTTTTTTGCTTTATAATGTATATAATCATGAAGTTTAGTACTTGTAAATGGTATGTGTAAGTTGTTAGTTAGTACATATTGGTTAATCATGCTCTATGTATGTGAAAGAATAAGTGGCATGTAGGAATGATTAGAGTTTAATATATGCTTGATAATAGTGATGTGAACTTATTTTTTTTTATTGCATTTGTATGGATGGATGTGATTTTAGTTTTATGAGTTGGGATGATGATGCTAAATTAATGGTGAGAATGCATAATATGGATTTTGGAGTGCTTTTCAACAGATTTAAAATTTTTTATTTTTAATGCAAACAGCTGTCATGTTGCTAGATTTTTAACAAATTTTAAAGGGAAAATTTAGATTTTAACTATATTCTATATTATGTTTTTAAAATGATTTTACTTTTATAAGTATTATTTGAGAAATAATTTTTCATATATGCATTGTCTCAAATTTTTATCCGTACATATTAAAGAAAGGTTTTAAAAGAATTTTATATTATCAACTCTTCATAATGTTCCATGGTGTTGTACTAATTATATTAATATGCCTAGGCTATCATATAATGTGATGTGACACCGTCATATAGGGTCTTTAAAAACCTAGTTGGATGTTACACTTGTTGGTATTAGAGCCTAGTTTTATTAGTTCTAGGTGCATACATAAGAGTATATAAGTTATTCATATACACATCATCATGATTCAAAGAAGAAAAGAATGTTATGCAATTACTCCTTCTTATATAGGCTATCATGAATCCTAATTATCAATCATCCTCAAAAGAGGAAACTAAGATTTCTAGCCAATCAAGTATTGGCAATATAAGACCATAAGTACCTACTCCACCTAGTCTGGGTATCCCTGCATAAGCTCAAGCTACATTTCTATAGCAAGTCTTTAACCTTTTAAGGCAAGTGACAAGCATAATGCCAATATAGCCATCACCACCTTCTCTACAGCCTCAACTTGCCCCTCCTCCTCTAAGTAAAACCTTAAGGCAAAAGGTCTGTATGAATGGTGCTAAGGATTTAAAGGTTAGAAAAATGATGATCCCATAGCTATAGAATATTGGCTAGACAAGATTAGGAGAAACTTAAAAGATTTACATTGCACACCTTAACAAAAGCTTAAGGAAGCTACTTTGCAACTATATAAGAAAGCCAACAGTGGTGGGTTGTTATGAGGAGACAAGCAAAAACCTCTCAGCCACCATAGCCACTTTCTTAGGAGTTCTCTTTTACATGTTTTAGGGAGAGGTATATTGGAAGGATTTATCTTGAAAGGAAGTAATGGGAGTTATTGTATTTCTAATAAAAGCAGCTTACAGTTGCAAAATATGAAAAGGAATTCCTCAAGTTAAGTCACTATGCTCTAAAGATTATGGGTGATGAAGTGAGAAAGTGCAAAAGATTTAAGGATAGCCTGAATAATGCTCTTAGAGTTCACATTATAGGTCAAAAGATATATAGTTTCCCAAAGCTAGTGAGAGCTACACTAAATGTAAAGCATGTGAAGTTGAGAGAATCTAGTAGAAAAAAAAAAGACAAGGTAAAAGGGGGCAATCTAGTCAAAACCCTTCATGTAATAAGAAGAGTAAGTTTTCTCAAGCACAATTAAAGAGTTCACACAACCTTAAGGTAAGTAGTCTAAGGGGAGATAGTCATCCATATGGGAGTGGAATTAGTTCTCTATCTACTTCATCTAGGGGATGAGCTCCTTCCTTATGTTAGCATTATGGGAGAAAACATTATGAGGCCTATAAAAAGTTATCAAGGGCTTACTTTAATAGTGTGTCATGAGACCATATTATGAGAGACTATGCTAAAAAGCCAGACAATGAGTTTATGGCTCTAAGAGGTACCTCTTATGCTCATAGGAGAAGAAGGTTTGGAAAATAGAATATAGGGAATTAGGCATAAAAAGTTGTGTTAGAGATAGTAGATAGACCTTTTGAGGCTAGGACTAAGGCTAGAGTTTATGCTATGAGAGGTAAAAAGGACTAGGATGCACCAAATATGATTATTGGTAACTTTTCCTTCTTTGGTACAAATGTATGTGCATTTATTAATCTAGGTTCTATGTATTCATATATATGTGCAAGTTTCTCTGAGTTAGATAGATAACATGCATGTTAAAGTGTTAAAACATGAAGTCATAGTTATAAATCCTTTAGGGCAACTATTCATAAGTTGTTTAAACATTGTCTAATTATGATACATGATACACATTGTACACCTAATTTGATGCATTCACCTTATTGGGAATTAGATTGAATTCTAGGGATAGTTTGTTTATCCAAACATAAAGCAATAATAGATTGTAACAAGATAAGAGTGACCTTATGGTCACCTACAATTGAAGTAGTGATTATGTTCAGTTTTAGACTAGATAGGTTAAACAATGTAATTTCAATCATGAAAATAAATAGATTAATGAGAAAAGGGTGCTCAACATTCCTTGCTCATGTAAATGACACAAGGAAGTAGAGCTTGAGTATAAAAGATAACCACCCGATGTATTTTCAAATGAGTTATTAGGATCTGCACCAGGTAGAGAAGTAAGGTTTTTGATTAAAATAATACCTAGTATGGCTCCTATTTTTGTAACACCTTATCAAATGGCTTTAATTGACTGAGGAAACTTAAACTATAGTTACAAAAGTGGCTTGATAAAGGATTTATCAAACTTAGTATCTCACAATAGAGAGCTCAAGTATTGTTTGTTAAGAAAAAGGATTGATCCTTGAGACTTTTCTTTGATTATCAACAACTAAACAAAGTAACCATAAAGAATAAATACCCCATATATCGTATTATTGACCTATTTAGTCAATTGAGAGTTGTGAGAGTATTCTCCATGATTGATATAAAGACAGGATATTATCAGCTTCAGGTTAAGGAATCATATGTCCCTAAAACTACATTTTAAGCAAGATATATACATTATAAACTTCTTGTTATGCCATTCAAACTCACAAATGCACCAACTGCTTTTTATAGATCTCATGAATAAAATTTTCTAATCTCATTTGGACCAATTTGTTGTTGTTTTCATTGATGATATCTTGATTCACTCAAAAACTAAAGAAAAGTATGATCAACATTTGACTATGGTGTTACAAGTCATAAAATATCATTAACTTTATGTTAAACTTACCAAATGTGAGTTTTGGCTAAAGCAAGTTTCTTTCTCAGGATGTATTATTTCATCTAAGGGGGTGAGAGAAGATCCAAGTAAAATTAAGGCTATACTCAATTAGAAACCTCCTTGAAATGTTACAAAAATTCATAGTTTCCTTATTCTTTTAAGGTACTATAGAAGATTTGTAAAAGGGTTTTCTATGATAACATCTCCTCTCACACGACTTCTACACAAAAATGTGAAGTTTGTGTGGCATGATGAGTGTCAAAATAGTTTTAAAAAATTAAAAAAGATGTTGACTGAAGTACCTATTCTTACATAACCCTTTACTGGCAAGGATTTTATAATATATAGTGATGCCTTTCATAATGGTTTAGGTTGCATTCTTAGGCAGAAAGGTAAGAAGATTGCTTATACATCAAGATAGCTTAAGCCTCATGAACATAATTACCCTACCCATGATCTAAAACTAGCAGCCATCATTTTTGCTCTTCAGATATGGAGGCATTATCTATTTAAAGAGAAATGTACATCTATATAGATCATAAAAGCTTAAGGTACTTGCCTACTCAAAAGGAATTAAAGTAAGGCAAAGGAGATGGCTGGAACTTATTAAAGATTATGACTATCTGATAAGTTATCATTTTAAAAAAGCTAATGTTGTAGCCAATGCTTTCACAAAAAAAATTTATGGCAGTATAAGATAAAAGTAAGAAGTATTAATGCTACAAGATTCTTTTATAAAAGAAGTTAACTTTACCTTTTCTTTATTTGGCTATGAGAGCGTTGAATTATCAAGTCAACATAGCAACTAATGGAGCTATTATAGTGAAGTTTGAGTTAAGGCCTAATCTTTTACAATAAGTTAAATAGGAATAAAAGCAAGAAAAGAGAATAAAGAAGATGACAAAGGAAATATAAGAAGGAAAAGAAGTAAATTATTCTCTAAAGGAATATGAAAGTTTGTACTTTAAGGATAGAGTGAGATGCTTAATATACCAAAATTGAAAAGTGTATCCTAACAAAGGCACATAAATTAGCTTATAGTGTTCATCTAGGAAATAATAAAATGTATTAGGATTTGAAGTCCTTGTATTAGTAGCCTAGCATGAAGAAAGACATATCATACTTTGTGGCAAGATATTTAGTATGTCAACAAGTGAAAGCTGGACACTAGGTTTCTTCAGGACTTTGTAACTAATCAGTATACCTAAGTTGAAATGGGAAAGAATTACCATGGACTTTGTAATGGGACTTCCACTTAAAAAAAAGCATAATGCTATATAGTTAACTATGGATCGACTAACTAAGTCAACTTATTTCTTTCCCATAAGACAAGACTATTCATTAGATAAGTTGGCACATTTTTACCTCAACAAAATAGTCTAATTGTATAGAGGGACTATATTTATTATTTATAATAGAGACCTTAGATTCATTTCCAGATTCTACAAGAGTCTACATAGATTTTTAGCCACCAATTTAAAATTTAGCATAGCTTTTCACCTTCAACCCGATGGCTAATGAGAAAGAGTGATTCAGGTAAAATCATAAAATTTATTCACATTTTGATTTAATATTAAAACTAATACATGTTTAGTTAAATTTTTTTATAAATCCTTGATGATATGTTGAGAAGTTATATCATGAAACTTGAAGGAAGTTTTGATAATCATCTTTTATTGATGGAATTTGCATACAATAATAGTTATCAATCTAGCATTCAGATGGCTCCTTATGAAGTCATATATGGAAGGAAGTGTAGAACTCTTTTGTGCTGGACTAAAGTGAGTGAAGGAAAGATAATTAGACCTATATTGGTTAAAGAAACTGAAGAGGAAGTGAAATTGATAATAGAAAGGTTAAAGTCCACAAGTGATAAATAGAAAACATATGCAAATTTAAAAAAAAAAAAAGAGATATAGAGTATCAAATTAGAGATAAGGTATTTTTGAAAGTATTAACTTAGAGGAAAATTTTGAGATTTGGAAAGAAGGGAAAGTTAAGTCCTAGCTTTGTAAGGCCTTATGAAATTATAGAATTGTAGGTCTTGTAGCCTACTTGTAATGCTCCAGAATCAAGGTTTTATAAGTAGTACATCCTAAGGCATTAATAGTGTCTCTTAGGAACCTAGGGCACCCTATAATGGCTAAAGGGTGGAAGTACTAGTCATCAAATATTGACAGGCCTAAAAATGATGAAAATGAAATAATTAAAACTTTTAGCAAAACCAATAAATCATTTTAGATTGAGAACGAGTGAATAATGACTCTAGTTGGCACTGTATTGGGAGAGTCTCGGGATATGCCTGGATGGACCTAATAATGGCATACCCTAAATGTCAAAAATTCCAAATAATCTAATAGTTAAAGAACTATAATTTTTTGAGGTCATTTGATATTTATTCAAAATTTCTAAATTACACAAGTGAATAGTTGACCTAGTTCCCTTTAGAGTTTTGACATGAGATTTTAAAGAGCCCTTAATAGGCAATATCGAGAATTTTTGGCACTAAAAGTATGAATTTTAGAGGTCTTAAACTATTATTTTGACTTTTTGATGCTTAAAATGAAATTTTGATTAAAACAAACTATTGGTTTGACACATGGTGTGATCCGGGCCATCAAAATGTTTAATATGAAATATGTGACACATGTGGGGGTGCCATATATGCCAACCCATCTTTTTCTCCCTTCCTTTCCTCTATGGCCGTTGCCACCGGAAGCCCACCTCCCTCTATTTTTTTCTTCCTTTCTCTCATAATTCTAAGCTAATTTCACAAAAATTTATATCAAACTTCACCTTCACAATCTTCTAAAGCTACTCTAATTAATAAAATTCTAAGAAAGTGTTTAATTTTAGAGATATGAGCACTTGGTGAATAGTTCCCAAAGTGAGTAAACAAGCCCTTCTCTCAATTTTTATTTCATGTTTCGATAGATCTAGGTTAACCATGAATAGCCATGTGATTAGTGTTTAATTTAAAGTTATGTAGGATTTTTTAGAAATTTTCAAACCTTAAAAGTGTGTATGTTATAAGCAAAGAAAGAGCTTTTGAAGAAGAGAATCAAATAAAATTTTAAAAAGGTGGAATATAGAGTTTTGAGGCCTAGATAAGTGAAGTTAATGTAATATAGGTTGTTGATTGTGTTAATGTTCATGTGTCAGTGTGTATAAAAATGGTATGGTGTATGTATGTGTGTGTAATTGCATGGGATGAATGTGTGAGGGTGATAAGTGAGATATATAATGCTTGAATGTGTGGAGATTGCATAAAAGAGGCATGTGATGATGTGTGTGTGTATGGCCAAGTGGTGCATAAAGGAGGAATATGTGTGTGTGCATGTGTAATTGATATGGAAATGAAACGTAATTAGGCTAAAAAAAGGGAGTGCAAATTATGTTTGTGAAATGAAATTGGTAAGAAATAAATTATGGATACTTTAACATGGAATAGCCATGAGGTATATAAGGTGAGAGTAAATGGTCATTGTGTATGAATGGCACATATAATCATGTGAATTGTGAGAAGCAAGTGTTAGAAATGTGAAAAGGGAATTGGTTATGTAAATTATTATGAAGTTGATAACAATGTATGAGATTTATGCGATGTTATGTAAGTATATATGAAGTAACATAAACCAAACACTAGATAGCTTAATTATTAGAATCATGGGCATAAGGAATTTAACTAAATGAATAGTGTAACAATAGTCATAAATTGTTTTAACTATTGGTTATGTGATTATAAAAATGGGCATATAAATGGCATAATGATAAGTGAATGATAAGAACATGTATCAAGTAATTGATAATTAGGAATGTAAAAGTTAACTTGTAGTGACCCATACTAGTTAGACCACCTTCTAGATGGGTTGACAAGTCAACTAAAGAGTTAGCAACTGCTAGAGGCTTTGCTCTATGTGGCCCATTTCCTATGTGTATGATATGGTGGGTGCAACCACTGAGGTTCTGATTATGAGTCATACACACTTCGATATTATAAGGTTCGTAAAGATTAACACTGGCTATTCTAGTATTGGGAGGTCCACATGAACTAATCCTTGCTACCTGTATTGTATTTGGGAGGTCTTACGAGGCTAATCCTTATTATTTATATGAGCTAATGCTGAGATTTGGGATATTAGGAGGTCCTACAGGGCTAACCTCTATTATCCCTAGTGTTGGGAGGTCTATTAGGACTAATCTCTGCTATATTGGCATTGGCAGATTATTATGAAATGATCCTTGCTATTGATTGGATAGGTAGGTATAGCTATTAAGGTCCAAAATGTAGGCCTCCACACAACTTGGATCCCTTTTATCCAGTCTTTTAAAGTGTAGTCTCTCTAATATAGGTTGAACCAACATAAAAGGCATAAAGACATAATATTACAGATAAACTTTACATTTTTAATTAGATGAAGGAAGAATGTGATATAATGTGTAATTAATCTGAGTAATGTCATATCATTGAATTGAACTTAATATGATTTTAACTCACATATTGAGATTATATAAATTGCGCATGCTTAACTAAAAAGGGGTTACATTGTGTGTGTTGCATATTTACATGATACAATTTATTTTACATTAAATTCCTCATTAGGTGTATACTCAGGTATCAGTGTTCAGATGTGTAGGTAGAAGGAAGTAAACTACCACTCAGCCTCCAGATTGTAGTGTAGCTATCAACACTTTTAGGTATAGCTTTCCTATTCTCTTTTGAGTCTTAATAGTTAAATGGCACTCATGTGTGTATAGGGTTAGGGTCCGATCATGTAAATAGCTAAGTATTATGTTTTGTTACATATTGGACTTTAAATGATAAAATTAGAGAAGTATATATTCTTATATGTTATGCATGTATGATGTAATGCCCACATCCCGAAGCTCTATGAATAGTGCCATAGGGTCCGAGGAGTACACCTAGGGTGCCAGGTCACTTATACATAAATCGAGGCAGTGGCATAGGTCATAAAACTTTAAGGGGCTCTAAAATGATGAAAAAGGCAAAATAAAAAAATTAAGCAGAACCAACAATTCATTTCGAGCTGTAAGTTACCCGTCGGCTAATAAAAATTTTTCGGGCCAGGACTGACTTAAGATGTGCTCGGACGAACTCGAAAATAGTGGACCCTAAAGCTAGAAAATCATACTGAGTCTAAAAGTTAAAGAATTTTTAGAATCGGAGGTCATTTGCAAAATCTCATAAATTTTGAGGTTGGCACATAAATTGAGGTAGTCTAAAAATTACCCTATCGATGCAATTTGGCCACGAAAACTTATGAGCAAGTAGAGGAGATTAAAATAGGAATTTTTAAACAAACAGTGTAATTTTTAGAGGTTCAAGTGAATTTTTATGAATTTTTTAAGTTCCCTAAAAATTCGAGGTGGTTCGAGAATTATTGGGACTAGGTTGAGGTGGCTAAATAGGGCCCACAATAGTGCCAAGTGTCATAGCCCACTTGCCAAATGGCAAATGGGCCATGACAAGTGGAATTCCACTTGTAAAAAGCAAAATGCATTTTTCTCCCTTCCTGCCAAAAATCAACGCCAGGCCTTCACTATTTAGGCCATAAGTTCTTGCTATGGCATCCAAATAGGGTGATTCTAAAGGTAAAAATTTCCTTTAGATGTTAGGCACTAGCAAGAAAAAGAATCATTCCAAAAGGAGTTTCATTTGGAAGAAAAAAATCAAATAAGGAGGCAGACTCAGAACAGTCTAGAACTATGTATGTGAGGTGAGTTCTTAATTGCATCTACCCCATTGCTTGGACTTTTTCAATGATTCTTAATATCAAATTGTAGCTAAGACATGTGTGTAGGTGTGTGATGTATTGGTGGCCATTGGATGGCAAATGGTGGGTTATAGAGGAAGCACAAAACTACCATAGAGGTTGGAATTGGCTAGGCAGCAAGGGTTTGAAAGAGGATGGCATCTTCAAAGGCATATGTAAGTGAATTTACAGCCTTTTTATCATGTGTAGGGGTGCCTAGGTTAGTGAATTTGGGGTTTGAAAGGCTAGAATGGTTGTACATTAACTTAAATTGCTTTTTAGAGATGTTGAATACCATGAGTTTTGGTGGCATTATGAATGGTATATGTGAGTAGTTGCATAATTTGCTCAAAATTTGCTTATTGGAATTTATTGTTTAAGGTGGCTTGAATAAGAATTTTGCTGCCTAGGAGAACTTTAAGTCATTCTTGGCATGATAGGAAGTGTTTATTAAAGTTTTGGAGTGGAATTCACAATGGAAGGTGCAATTGTGCTTGTGGTTGTGAGCTACCACAGGTAGTCCTTGAACTGTTGTTTTGAGCTTTTGGTTATAATGGCTTAAATTGAGATATTGTGCTCATATTTGAATTCATGGATTATAAATTGTATGGAAAGTTTCAAGGAATGAGAATTAAGTTCACTTACATTAAACATCTGAGAGCTCCTTTAAGGGTATTGTATGATGTCGCTAAGGACTCATGGTACTTTGTTTAAAAAATGAGTATGGTTGTGCCATGGCATGTATTCTTGATTGAATTTTTGATGTCAATTGAAAGGGCTATGTAATTTGAGCATACTTTTCTTTTAGTACCTGAAAGTTACTTATGGCATGTGGCATAACAATCCTTATTGTGAAAGTAATGAATAAGTATGTTATTAAGAATTGAACACTGGCATAAAATACCTAAAGGACTAATTAAGGATATAACCTTAAGATGTCATAATATATACCTTAGTAAAGTGCCTTAAAATGGCTAGGAAAGATTTAAACTAAACATATATTTAAAGCTTGAAGTAATGACCTAAAATGGCATCAAATGAGTTAATGAGTTCAGCTTTGTTTGTGCCTTTAAGAGGCTAGAATTGAATGACATTTTGGCTATGGATTTGGCTTAGTGACAGTGGCATGGTGCCTAGAACTCTAGCCATGGAATTGGCCCAGATTTAATTGGCCTAGTGCCCAGTAAAGCATTAAGAAGAATAGTGAAAATTGAATTGAAATCAAACTTAGAATAGTCCCTGTAAACTGATTCCAAAAGTGGTCAAAATGACCTATACCTGAACCAAAAATACTACTGGACCAAAAAGTATCAAGTTTTAAAGTGAAAGTGTCCTAATAAATTAAAACATAAGATACCTTAAATTTTGGCAATAGTAGACCTGAAAATTATTTTTAAATTTTACTCGGTAAAGCCAAAAAGTGGCTATACCAATCTAACTAAAATTCCAAAGTATAAGATAAAATTTTTATCTGTCTATTTTTGGGACTTAAATATTATAAGATTAATTTTGGCTAATAAATAAAGTTAAATTGAGCTACTTGGCCCATTGGTTAGACACCCACTGGATGGGCTAACTGGTCAACTTAGGGTTTTGCAACTACTAGTTATTAGTGGCTGAAGAGGTCTACAAACTGATCTCCATTATGTCACCCAATCATTTCAAATATTCATTGGTGGCTAGAGAGGTTTACAGATTGATCTCCATTATGTCACCCAGTTCTTAACAGATATTTATGGTTGGGGAGGCCTATGGGCTGATATCTATTATGCCACATAATTACTTTCATTGTGGTTAGGGAGGCTATGACTGATCTCTATTATGCCATACAGTTATTTTATTATGTCTAGGGAGGCTATGGCTGATCTCCATTATGGCACACATGCTGGTGTAATGATGTAGGTCCAAAATGGAGACCACTACACTAGTTATTATCCCTCTAGATCCATTGTTTAAAAGCGTCATCTTTCTTGTCAGGCCAGAGAATTTAATCAAATAAAGAACCAGACTGATTATGAATAGAAAAATTGAATATAATGGAATAGTATTTCCTCAGTTTTGATAAGTTGCAAGATAAAAGACATTTTAGTCATTTTGCATAGATGTGCCAGATTAGTCTAAATAACTAATTTAAGTACATATACATGTATATAAGACAAAAAGACTACCTCAAGGCATATAAATACCTTAGAAAAATAAAGTTAAGCAAATATGCATAACTCATTCAGAAGAAGTATAAAAATACCATACAAAGATATTTTGGTAAATTTTCCCTTTTTAAGACAGACTAAGTAACTCCCTCAAATTGCAAGTATTAAGTGAAAATCATCATTTTTAATGGTTTATTTAAGTAAAAAATGATATTTCTAGACCAGACAAATACCTTAGGGGTTCTTTAGTAATTTAGCACCCTAGTGAACATTTAAATTATTTAATGAAGTAAAAATCACATTTTCAACTATCTAAGTAAGGGATAAGATGACACTGTGATTAAATTGCTTTAAATTCACCACTAAGTATCTCGTATACTCAGCATATTAGTTTTAGTGCACAGGTACACATCAGCGAGACCTGCCTCATAAAACGTGAGAACAACAATTTAGAAGACACAGGTAAGGACTTTGGGTGAATTGATAGATATCCATGTACTTAGGTAGGAAATGTATGTAATTAACTGATTATGACATGTGGATGTAACTTAAGTAATTACACATGTTCATTGGTGAATGTATGCTTATATATGATGTTTATGCTGATGTGAGCTAGAGGCTCAATATGTTTGTATATTTTATCTGTGGCTTGAGGCCTGAGTTTGCTGTGTGCTAAATGGTGATGATAGGATGAAATTGGGGGACCAGATGGGTCCAGCTGTTGTGAATAAGTTATAAAAGTGTTTAACAGGATTGCTTGAATTTTGGGTATAGGACTCGAGCAGCCATTATACTGCCAGACTTTTAGGAAATACATGAGTATAAGTAGATTTCCTCTATAATGGTTAGGTAAGATTATCTCCAACCTAAGTGGACTATAGGAACAGACAGAAGTGGTTTTGGAGTGAGATGGCCCAATTTAGGTAGAAGTTGGTAAAAGTTAAACAAATGACCATTGGGGAAATTTTAGGATGGGTGACCTGGTGGGAAGTGCACTGTTTATTGGATTTCTTCGAGAATTCAGTAGGGGGTATGACACTTTGTGGTATCAAAGCAAAGGTTCAATGTTCCTTGGTAAAGTACATGCATATCAAAGGGTTATGATAATTCCTCTGAATTGTTACACTATTTGAGGCTAAAAACGAAAAGTCTTTTATAGTACAAATATAATTGGCCTAGTTGCCCGAAGGAGG
This sequence comes from Hura crepitans, assembly GCA_948208565.1. NCBI lineage: Eukaryota > Viridiplantae > Streptophyta > Magnoliopsida > Malpighiales > Euphorbiaceae > Hura > Hura crepitans. The sequence goes on along the minus strand of CANXYI010398573.1, from coordinate 1,494 downwards.
GTATGGAATCAATTGATTTGACAACTATAGTATACAGACTGTAGGTCCTGTATCAGTATTTGAACCTAATTATGCGGCTTAGTAGCTAGAGTTAGGAGAGACTAACGGATAACAGGTAGAAGGAACCCTATCCTAGTGCTGTGAAAGGTATTACATGAAAGGGTCTTATAAGACTTTTAAAGCATGTTAACAAAATTATTTTCAATGACACATATATAGAATATAAGAGATTCCTTGTAAGACTAAAATGTAGAACTAAGGATATTAACAATTAGACCTCAGAAAAAGGGGGTTGGCAGTGTCAGTGTTAATTGCATGTGATAGAAGGAAATGGCACCAGTAAGAAGAGACCTCTTTTAGTGGAAGAGGCAGAGCATTGTGGGATAACCTAATACAGTACAGATTGGAAAGACAAGGAAAGAGAGTTTGTTACATACATAGTTTCAATCTAAGTCCTAGTACCAAAGAGGGTACCAAAAGTAGACTAACCATGTGAGGTTGTTGTTAGAAAAGGCATTGGGAACAGTGTAGAGGAGGCAAGTAAGAAGAATATCTCTAATATGGTAATAGAAGCCACCACAAAGCGAATGTCCTTAGGGATAGATAAAGGGTGCTCAGGCACATATATCCAATGTTATACCCCAAAATAGGGGTTAGAAATAGACTATAGGAGAGTAGTCTAATGCTAGTTAAGGTACTAAAGTCAAGGTTTGTGCTTTAGCTAGGCAGTGTATAGTGAGACTAAAAAGGGGCTACAACACCAGAAAATATGACTAGTATCTTATTTATTTAGTGTTCCAGTCTTAGTTTTGATAAATTTTAAGTTAATGCTTTTTTGTGTATGTATTGCCTAGTTCAAAATAGGCAAGTAGAGCCTAAACTAGGGAGACGGGCATTGAAGTCAATAGCCCTATGGGGCAGTGTATGACTATAAAAGGTATATCAAAGATGCTTCTGGTGATTTAGGGGCATGGTTTGTTGTGGGTTAACTAATTTATATTTTGTTGTAGAGAGGTGTTTCTAAAATTGATTGATTTATTAAGTGTTAGATTGTGATTAAGGGTAACTATAGAAAGTTGACCCTTCAGATTGTATGAAGATTGTTAGAAATAGTGAGTGGTGAGAGAAATCTCCGAAACAAATTATTATTGTTATCAAAATATAATAAGTCCTTTAGGAGGAAATAGGCCTATTTAGCCTAAGGTACTGATTAGACTAATTTAATGGTAATCTAGCATATCTATCAGTTAAAGTTTAGTCCTCTAATCTATTTCTATTGAGCTACCAGGGTTACTGTCTTAGAGAAAATTGGGTTTTGAAGTACAGGTATCCTAGTATTGCTCTAGTGTTTATTATTCCTTAAAGGATAATAAAAGTACTAAGAATATAATTATGAGAGCTATGTAATAAGAGTCTTATCAAGCTTAGTATAATTTTTTAGTGAGTGTCTAAGTTGTCTATGAGAAAGAAAAATAGGTCACTTGCATTGTGCAT
>CANXYI010398513.1:0-12106 GCA_948208565.1 Hura crepitans | reverse complement strand
ATTTTTTTTATTTTTGTTCTTCCATTCCCATATCAATTCCCACATTTTATGGTCCCAAATAATCAAGAATATTATTCCTTAAAAGCCTAAAAAACAATTAAACTCAAAAACCTTGAAAGTCTAATTAAAATTGATACTTTTATCATTACAAGATTTTTAATAAAATACTTTCCAATGTTTAATAATTCCTAAACTAATGCCATCATTTTCCTTAGAGTATTTGAACCTCAAGATGTGGCATTTTTTAGTTCATCTGAGCACATTCATAGTTATTTTAGGGCTTAGCCATAATTGTGTCACTATTTATAGTACACTATCTTTAAAACTTTTCTTTTGTTTTTAACCTCCTTAATAAACTTATATCCTCTCCAAAATTTACCCAAAATGCCTTATAATTAATGCTACCATATTATAACATTAGTATGTTTTGGGACTCAAGAGGTAGTATTCACTCTCGAGTTGTACTATTCTCATACATTGTACCACCCTAATTTTGGGCTAAGAATTTACTTTTGGTTTTAAGGACCAAAACAATAAATTTTACAAGTTTGATGAAAATAGCCATATGTGACATGTGTTTTTTATAAGGATTATTGTGATATTTTTATTGTGATGAATTTGAGCCATCGGATGAAAAGTCAAGGTTTAATCTTAACCCTTCGCTTAAGGGTATAAATAGTAAAGTGGAAAGAGAGAAAGGAAGAAAAAAAAAACAATGTTCTTTATCTTCCTCTCCCTCTATTAACTCTCAACATTTTTCTCTCAATTCCTTTAGCAAGCAAAAATTCATCAAGGTAAAATCATCAATCCTTTTTCATCTTTTCATCATCTTTTGCTTAAGATTGTGATTTTTAGGCTATTTTCTTCTATTGTCCATGTGATGAGGAAGAGTGAGGTGAATCCTCCAACATGAAATCGAGAGTAAAACACATATTTGAGGCTTAAATCAATTTTCTTTACATCTCTACATGATTTATAGTGTATGTGCATAAACAATTTCATGGTTATTTGCTTTAATTTGATAGAAATATGTATTAGGGTTCATAATTTCTATTTTCTATATTTTTTATCTATTGATTATGAATTATGGGTTGTTTTAAGTGTATTTGATGTTCATTTGATAAGAATTATGCATTATAATTTGTTGTAATGTGTATGATTGAATTGGTGTTGAAGATTGCAAGAGTTGGGTTTGAAATCGAATGAATTTTTCTGCAAAAATTGCAAGAAATTATGTCATTTATTGCAAAAAATGAGGCCTCAAAATTGTGACCTTTTGTAGGTCACACTTGTGACCCCTTTAGGCCAAAATATAGGATTCTAGAGTTTTAAGGGGCACAATTGTGACCCATAAAAGGGTAACACCCATGAACCATTTTGACCACTATTAACAACATAGTATTTTCTTTATAACTTTTTCAATTCTTAACGAAATTTCAAACTATTTTCAACCAAATTTTGTCATGATTTTAAGTGTCTTTTGGGGACCATTTGGACATATTTTCAAGAGTTTATTAAGGGGTTTTGAGACTTGGAATGTAAGTCTATATTCTTTGAAACTTGAGGTCTAAAGTACTATGATGTTAATGAAATTCATATTGAACCTCATGTACCATGTGCATATGAATGTACCTTAATTATAAGTCTAATAGTTTGAGTATTTTATGATGTCCTCATGTAACTATAAAGGCATGTAGTCTTGTTAGACAAGTAAGTGAACTCACTATATGTGAACAAAGATAGATATGTGTATAAAGACACTATAAGTGACCTGAAATAAGCTATGTGTATCTTAAGACTTTTAAGCCATTATGAAATATGAGTCTTATGTTAAGTCTATATGACTACATGTGACATATGAGATGGCCTATTTATGGTAAGATGAATAAAAATATATAAACTTAACAAGATAAAGCTTATGCCTATGTGTTGCTAGACTTGTATTAGCATTCGGATAGTTGGCATGCCAATAGGGATTAGCAGTATTGCATATGTTTGTCTGTTGCCTCGATAGCTAACTTTTCTAGTAGGTGCAGCCACATAAGGTCATAGATCACTGCACAAACTCTATAACTCTGTATATGTGGGTACAGCCACTAGGTTTAAATAAAGGACATTATACAACTCTGTATATATGGGTACAACCACTAAGTCCATGTGGAGGACACTACACAACTCTATATATTTGGGTACAGCCGTCGGGTCCAAGCGAAGGACACTGTACAACTCTATTATGGGTATGGCCACATAAGCTAAAGGCATCCATACAGCCCATTATCCAGTCTAGTAAGTCTATTGTGCATTGGGCTAATAATCTAACAAATAAACAATGATAATATGAACATGACCTAAGTGATTCATAATCAAGACAATTAAGATATAGACATGTAAAGTGATAGATTCTATAACAATTTCTTTTGAATAAGTGATATGCATGATATTGTATTATACATAATATGACTTTTCATGTGTAAATGTACATAATATGTTCACCTATGAGGTATTTGAGGTAAGTGCATGCATATTGTAATGCCCGTGTTTCGAGGCTCTATGAATAATACCACTAGGTTCGGGAAGTGTGCCCGAGGTGTCGGGTCACTTACACGTAAATTGAGGTAGCAACACTAGTCATGAAACTTTGAGGGGCTCTAAATTAATGAAAAAGGCAAAATTTAAAATTTTAGCAGAACTAATAATTCATTTCGAACTATAAGCTACCCTCTATGTAGTAATAATTTTTTGAGCAGGGATTAACTCGAGATATGCCCGGACGGACCCAAAAATATCTAACCCTAAAGCTTAAAAATTCCACTGAGTCCATTGGTGAAAGAATTTTTGAATTCTAAGGTCGTTTGCAAATTCTCATAATTTTTAAGGTTGGCACGAAAAATAAGGTAGTCTAAAAATTATCCAATTGATGGAATTTGGTCGTAAAAATTTACAAGCCTATAGAGGGGATTAAAAAATGAATTTTGAAATAAATAGTGTAATTTTTCAAGGTCCATATGAATTTTGGTAAAGAAAATTTGCCAAAAATAGAGCCATTTCAAAATGGTCCGGGTGGTCATGGGACCCACCCATGCCTTGCCATCTAGTGTAAGGCCCATGCCAAATGGCAAAACCACTTGACAAGTGGTCAATTCAACTAAATAAAAGAAGAAATTTCTCTTTCCTTTCCCTGCTAGAATCGATGCCACATTCGGTGAGGATAGCCATTTTCATCATCTTATTCATCTTGTTCCAAAAAACAAATTCCACTAAAAATCATCCTTATATGTTAGGGTAATTCTAAAAGAAGAATCATAGTAAAAAAAGCTTCGAAGAATTAATTAAAAATCATCAAAGGTGCAATGATCAAACAACTTTCTAATAAAGGTAGCAAGCTTCCAAGGTGAGTTTTCATAGGTTTTCCTTGAGATTTCTTCACTAGAAATGGGTATTTGGGGTGCCTATCATATGTGGGAATGTGTTTTAATGGTTTTTAAGGTGATTCAAAAGGGGAAAATGCTAGAAGAAGGGTGAGAAAAGGCTTCTATGGTGGGCTAGATATAAGGAGTTTACAAGTTCCAAGTGGTTCTCCTTAACAAGTAAACAAATTCCAGTATTTCCTTTATGCCATTTTGATATTTGAGGGGGCTAGAAATGGGTTTTAGAAGTGTGTAATCTAGTAACATGTAATGGCACTCCAAAGCTTTAATGAAATCCTTAGATGTAATAAGAAAATAGACAATGAAATAGGTAAGACCTAATGAGAATTAGTTTGCTATGTGTGTGTATGTTAGTTGGCCAAGAGCTTTAGCATGGGTATAGGCTTATTTAGTCGTTGAATTTTATGATATAAGTGATAATTAGTGCCTATGGTATGTAGTTATATCTTATGTATGTGTAACTAATTGTTTTGGCATGTATTTTAGATCTATGCTATATGAATGAGTAAGGTGGCATATGATAAGTTGATCAAATGCATGATTATGGTGTTTCTTTGAATGGCCGAGAGATGTATTTTGGGTAAGTCACTTAAATTGGCATGGAATTATGCATATATGTTTATGCATATTTTTAGGCTATGGATGAAAGGTTAAATGTGTGATAAACATCATGGAAATACATGGTCAAGGCCAAGGAATGGCTAAACTTGAGAGCTAAGTAAAGGCTAATGGCATGAAAATAATGATGATTTATGTGTAAAGTTTTTGTATAGTAAGGCATGATGATGGGAGTAGGTTTAGCCTAGTTTGTTAGGCATGGAATAAAGTTAATATACATGATTAAATGTCATTAATTTAGTTAATGTATACTCTAAAAGAAAATGGCATGAAATGTAACCAAGAATTTGCATGAAAGATATCTTGAAAATGAACCTAAACATGACTAGAAATGACTTGAGAAGTGGCTTCTAATGTGCCTATATAGGCTATGGCTTGTGATTAAATAATATGCCTATAATTTGTGCCTATCAGACCTATATTATGTGATTATGTATTATGGCTTTGATGCCTATGTTTTGGCCTTAGAAATGGCCTAGGGATTATGTGGCTTAGGGCCTAATAACCTTGTGTAAATAATGGTGAAAACTACACTGAAAAGGGATAAGAAATGAACCTAAAAAGGGTTGTTAAAACTTGATGTAATGACTTATAACTGTCCAATGTAACCTTTACCTGAATTAAAAATACCACTGGATAAAAAATAGCAAATAATTGTGAAATACTTATGGAATAAAATCAAGAATAATATACCATAATTATTGGAAATTACAATATTTGAAAATAATACTGGGAATTTACCCGGTACAGCCTAATTGTGGCCATGCCAGACTGAGTTAAAATTTAACTATGCTATAAAATTTATATCTTTCTATTATTTACTTAATAATATTATAAGAAGTCAACCAGTAAAGAAATAAACATAAATTAAGTTACATGGCCCATAAGTTAGACACTTACTAGATGGGTTAATCGGTTAACTTAGGGATTTTTACAGCTATTACAGTGTTTGATTTTCAGGCAGAGCTAGTATACTAGCCTAGGTCTATTTTAGACTAATGTACTAGTCAGATAGTTAGACCAGACTGTGACATTCACTTGATCTTTGTCGATGCAGTGCCATAGGTCCCGAAGGGCCACTACACTAGTCAGACAAATAGACCAGTTTGCTAGGCAAACCAGTTTATGACATCTTTAATTTTTAAACAGGGCCAATACAATAGCCAAGGTCCCATAGGGCCACTATACTAATCTATTGGACAAACCACATCTTCTTATTACACCTTTGGTGCTATAAGTTGATCAAGCCAGTGCAGCGATCGGGGTCCAAAATGTGGATCACTGCATAACTTGTTATTTCCCTCTAAGTGCAATGTATTGAAGTGTCATCTTTCTAATCAGCCAGTTAAATTAATTGAATAAACTACATATATAGATTGATTATGATATGGCAAAATAATAAAATGCATAATTTGACATGTTTATCTAAATGACTAATCAGTATGTATAATCAAGGGTATTTTGGTAATTTGGCATGTATATCACTTATTAACTTGAAAACTAAATTAATTGACTCTTACTATAGGAAATGACTTAAATGGAATAATTTGCTTGCTTTAAAATAATTAAATAAATGGTAATCTAGTATGAACTTATAGGAAGGGTATTTTAGTATTTTGGCACAAAAAATTAAATGATGGACTTAATAACCTAAAATAGCCATTAATAACATGATATATGCATAAATGAGATATATGACATGATTTAAATGCTTGAGTTCACCACTGAATATATTATATACTCAGCGTGCCTATTTCGGTGCATAGGTAAGGATAAGCAACGTGTAGCCTCATAAAGCGTACAGCCAGAGTTTAGAGGATATTTGACAAAAGGTTGTGTGAATGTGTTGTATAGCTTTTGGACTCATTGTACTTAAGGGAGGAATGGGTAGCCTATATATAGGTAGATTGTATGTACATGTCATAATCAGTGTTTTGTAATAAATTTTATCAAACTATTTTGAGTGTGCAATTGCTTTTAATTAATGATATGATATGTGAGCCTGAGGCTCTAGTGTATGGTTATCTAATTATGACATGAGGCCTATGTTAATGTTGATAGAAGGGTGATGATAGGTTAATACTTAAGGGTCCAGAAGGGTCTAGGAGATGTGAAAAATGTGTTATAAAAGTGTTTGTACAAGTTTAAATTTTTAGGATAGTGACCCGGACAGCTATTATGCTGCCGGATTTTAGAAAAAATTTGTCTGACCTAGAATTGATCAATATTGGCATAACTCATATGGTGTGACCCTAAGTTATATATAGGAATAGACATGACTAAATTTGGAGTTAGCTAGGACTCAATATTACAGAATTGGTATAAGTTAACCAAATTCTCAAGGGAGAAATATGAGGGATAGGTGACTAAGTAGGAAGTGCACTGCTTATTAGGTTTCTTCAAGAATCTAGTAAGGGGTGTTACATTTTGTGATATCAGAGCCTAGGTTAAATGTTACTAGGTAGAGTACATGAGTGCAATTATCTAAGTTTTAATTTCTCTAAACTGTTATGATGTACGAGGCTAATAAGTTATTCCTTTTACAGTAAGCATATGATGATCAAGTACCCAAAGGAAAGGCTAAAAAAATGGCTAGTTGTGCACCTACTACTGTATAAAGGGTAGGCAATGTATTAATACCTAAACCCAGTGATGTTGTATAGCAACCACAGCCACAAATGCCTAGTCAATAGTAGGGAGAAGCATCACCTACTTTGTTACAATAGATAATGAACTTGCTTAGACATACTTTTACTACTGCTGCTCTAACTCCACCTCCTCTAGCTCCAGTACCACCTCTACCACTAGCTCCTCCATAGAAGACTCCTTTAAAAATGCTGAGGAAGATAGGAGCTATTCACTTCCTGGGGAGGAAGGAGGATGATACTGCCAGGGCTGAGTATTGGCTAGATAAAACATTTAGAGTTTTAGAGTAGTTAAATTGTATAGAAGTAAAAAATCTTTAGTGTGCCACTTATCTTCTTCAGGAAGAAGCTTATAATTGGTGGAATACTATTAAGAGGAGAAAAGCACTTGCAGACCTAACTTAGGAGTTTTTCCTTATGGAGTTCAGAAAGAAATACATACTTGACTCCTACAAGGATAAAAGAAGATAGGAATTCCTTAACTTGAAGTAGGGAAGAAGGACAGTATCAAAGTATGAAAATGATTTGACCAAATTACTGAAGTATGCTCAAGAGTTCATCCCTAATAAAGAAGAGAAATGTAAGAGATTCTTAGCGAGGCTGAATGTGGAAATGAGAATGCAGATAGCAAACCCTTGAGAGAGATTTTGTAGTATTAGTGTCAGCTGTATATGATATGAAAGAAATAATGCAAGAGAAGAGGGATTTCTTCTAGAGGAAGAGACAGTTCACTATGGGATAATCTAGTGCAGTGTTTGGAGATGGCAAAAAAAGAAGAGAGGGTCAGTCATAGATGCAATCTTAGCCTAGATCTTAGTATCAGTTAGGGTTTTAGGGATAGAGATAGGCACAGTCCCAAAGGTTAGGATAAGCTTCTACGGGTAGACCTCAATTGCCTCCTCGGGTTGATAGTGCTCCTAGTACATAGGGTAATAGAAATAGACCTTCGACTTGTAATACCTATCAAAGGAAAAACTAGGGACAGTGTAGGCTGGCTAGAAGAGGAGAGTGTTACCACTATGGTGCCAGAGATCATTACAGAAGAGAGTGTCCTCAGAGAAAGTTAGAGGGTGCTCAAACACAAGTATCTAATATTGCACTTCAGAACATGGGTTAGAAGTAGAATAGAGGAGAGCAACATAGTACTACCCAAGGCACCAGATCTGAGTCTCGTGCTCTAGTTAGGCAGTAAGCTATGAGAGCTAGATAAGAGGTTACAGCACCAGATGTCATAATTAGTACTTTTTATTTAATTGATGTTCCAATTTTAGCTTTCAAAGACCCTAGTTCCACACACTCATATATATGTATTGCATAAGTATAGAATAGGGGTTTAGAGCTTGAACATGTTAATGTTGATATTAGAGTTAGTAATCCTATAGGATAGAGTGTGACAATGAATAGGGTGTATAAACAATATCTTCTAGTGATTCAAGGATATAAATTTTCTATTGATTTGATTGATCTACCTTTCAATGAGTTTGATGTGACCCTAAGAATGGATTGACTAATTAAGCATCAAGTCATAATTGACTGTAGACATAAGAAATTGACCCTCTAGATTACAGAGGGATAGACAGTGATAGTGGATAGTGAGAGAAGTCTTCTGAATAATCTTATCTCTACTATTAAAGAACAAAAACTTCTCCAGAAAGGGTGTGAAGCATACTTGGCCTATGCTATTAACCTAAAAGTTTCCAACTCTAGTCTGGAACATATTCCAATTATTTCCAAATTTCCTAATGTATTCCCTGATGAGTTGCCAAGCTTACCACCTTAAAGAGAATAGGATTTTGAAATTGAGGTATATCCTAGTACAACTCTAATATCTATTACTTCGTATCGAATGACACCTATTAAATTGAAAGTATAGCTGTAAGACCTATTGGACAATGGTTTTATCAGACCTAATGTATCTCCTTAGGGAGTACTTGTGTTATTTGTAAAATGGGTCATTCCAATTATGTATAGACTACAAGAAGCTAAATAGGATTACTATGAAAAATAAGTATCCATTACCCAAAATAGATTATCTTTTTGATCAATTGAGAGGTACAGGTGTGTTTTCAAAAAATAATTTAAGATTTGAATATCATCAACTAAGAATCAGGGAGGTTGACATTCCTAAAATTGCCTTCTGAACCCGGTATGGGCACTATGAATTCTCGGTGATACCATTTGGGCTCACCAATGCACTAGTAGCTTTTATGGATCTTATGAATAGGGTTTTTCAACCTTATTTGGATTAGTTTATAGCTGTGTTCATAGATGACATTCTGGTGTATTCTAGAAACAAGGTAGAGTATGAACAATATCTCAAGATTGTGTTATAGACTTTGAGAAAGAAATAGTTATATGATAACCTCAGTAAGTGTGAGTTTTGGCTAAGTGAAGTTACTTTTTTAGGGCGCATAGTTTTAGCTGAGGGGATTAGAGTTGACCCCGGTAAAGTGAAGGCAGTGTTAGAATGGGAACCCCTAAGGAATGTGACTGAGATATGAAGTTTTATAGGTTCAGTTAGGTATTACAGGAGATTTATGAAAAGGTTCTCTATCATTGCCACTCCTTTGACTGGATTGATTAGAAAGAATGTGAGATTTGAGTGGGATGATAAGTGTTAAGACAATTTTGAGAAATTTAAGAAGATGTTAACAGAAGCTCCTATCCTAATTCAACCTGAATAAGGTAGGCATTTCACAGTGTATATTGAAGCTTCCCTGAATGGCTTAGGGTGTGTGTTGATGCAAGATGGAAAGGTAGTAGCTTATGCTTCAAAATAGTTGAAGCCACATGAGAAGAACTACCCTATTTATGACTTGGAGCTAGCTACTATTGTCTTTGCTTTGAAAATATGGAGGCACTATCTATATAGAGAGAAATGCTACATATATATAGATCATAAAAGTTTGAAATACCTCCTTACCTAAAAGACACTGAATTTGAGATAGAGAAGGTGGTTAGAATTGATAAAGGACTATGACTATCTGATTGATTACCACCTAGGGAAAGCAAATGTGGAGGTAGATGCTTTGAGCAGGAAGTTCATGGTGACTTTAAAAGCCATGAATGCTAGGTTATAGTATATTTCAAAACATTTTATAGTGCTGAGTTACAATTGAAGCCAAACATTAGATAAAAGATTAACGAAACTCAAATGAAAGATGAACAGTTAGTTCATATGGCAAGTAAAGCTAAAGAAGGTAAGGCAATAGGGCTTGAGTTGATAGAAGACGAATGTCTATATTATCAGAACAGGTTATATGTACCTAGTACAGATAACCTGAGGTCACAGATATTGAAGGAGGTGCATGAAGCTCCTTATTCTATACATCATGGGAGCACAAAGATGTACTTAGACTTGAAGTCTCACTATTGGTGGCCTGGTATGAAAAGAGATATGGCCGAATATGTTGTAAGGTGTTTAACATGTCAACAAGTGAAAGTTGAACACTAGGTTCCTTCTAGATTACTGCATCTTACAACAATACTAGAATGGAAATGGGAAAAGGTAAACATAGATTTTGTGATGGGTTTACCTATGACCAGAGGTAAATGTGATGCTATATGGGTGGTTGTTGATAGATTGACAAAGACAACTCACTTTATCTCGGTCAGGATGGATTATTCATTAAAAAAGCTAGCCAGACTATATGTGGATGAAATAGTCAAGTTACATGGTGTTCTAGTGACTATTATTTTTGATAGAGATCCTTGCTTCACTTTTTAGATTTTAGAAGAAGCTAGAGGAGGCATTAGGCACTAGATTGGCCTATAGCATAGCTTTTCACCCTCAAATTGATGGACACTCTGAGAGGGTGATACAGATACTTGAGAATATGTTATGGGGTTATGCTATTGAGTTTAAAGGTAGCTGGAATCAGTACCTAACTTTGGTAGAGTTTGCCTACAATAATAGTTATCAGTCTAATTTGGGAATAGCCCCATATGAAGCATTATATGGCAGATGATGCAGAACTCTTTTATGTTGGAGTGAAGTTAGGGAAAGTAAGATTTTTGGTGTGGATTTAATTAGAGATGCTGAGGAAAAAGAGATAGTGATTAGAGAAAGGCTGAAGGCAGCAATTGATAGATAGAAATCATATGTGATCTGAGATAGAGAGATATTGAGTATGTAGTTAGAGAAAAAGTGTTCTTGAAGGTTTCTCCATAGAAGAAAGTATTGAGATTTGAAAAAAAAAGGGGAAATTGAGTCCAAGATTCATTAGACCATACGAGATTATAGAGAGGGTGGGACCTCTATATACAGGCTGGCATTACAACCTAAGCTACAATAGATACCCAATGTTTTCCATGTTTCTATTCTCAGAAGGTATGGATCGGATCCATCACATGTGATTTCGATGTCGGATATTGAAATATAGTTTGACCTAAGTAATAAAGAGGAACCAGTTCATATTTTGGCTAGGGAAGTAAAATAGCTGAGGAATAAATCCATACCACAGGTTAAGGTGCTATGGAGGCACCATAATACTAAAGAAGCTACCTATAAACCAGAAGAATAGATGAAGGCCCAATATCCATAGTTATTTGCTTCAGGTAATTTCGAGGATGAAATTTTCTTAAGAGGGGAAGAATTATAATGCCGATATTTTAAGGCTTCGTGAATAGTGCCACTAGGTCCAAAAAGTGTGCCTAGGGTGTCAGGTCACTTAAACATAAATCGAGGTAGCAACAGTGGTCATGAAACTTCAAGGGGCTCTAAATTGATCAAAAAGGCAAAATTTAAAAATTTAGCAGAACTAATAATTCATTTTGGACTATAAGCTACCCCTCTATGTATTAAAAATTTTTAGGGCAGAGATTGACCCAGGATGTGCTCGGACGAACCTAAAAATATCAGATCCTGAATCTCAAAAATTTCATTGTGTCCATTGGTGAAAGAAATTTTGAATTTTAATGTCATTTGCAAATTCTCATAATTTTTTAGGTTAGCACATAAATCAAGGCAGTCTAAAAACTACACTATCGATGGAATTTCGCTGTAAAAAATTTATAAGCTTGTAGAGGGGATTAAAATACAAATTTTAAAATAAATAGTGTAATTTTTTGAGGTTCATGTGAATTTTGGTGAAATTTTAAAGTTTTGTCAAAAATTAAGACATTACGAGTGGTCGTGGGACCTACCCATGCCTTGTTAGATAGTGTAGGGTCCATGCCAAGTGGCAAAACTGCTTGACAAGTGTTCAATTCCACTAAATAAAAGAAGAAAATTATTTTTCCTTTCCCTACTGGAACTAACACCACATCAGGGGAGGATAGCCATTTTCATCATCTTTTTCATCTTGTTCCAAAAAAAATTCCACTAAAAATCATCCTTATATGTTAAGGTAATTCCAAAAGAAGAATCAAAGCAAAAGGAGCTTCCAAGAATTAATTAAAAATTATCAAAAGTGC
>CANXYI010398452.1:0-10583 GCA_948208565.1 Hura crepitans | reverse complement strand
TTTATGTGGCTCAACAAGTCCATATAATTAATCAACTAGTTTTCTAATTTACGGCATTTTAGCTCTTAAAAATATTGATTCAAATTTGACCAAAATAGCAACCTAAATTAGGCCCCTAGTGACTAATTTCAAAACTTTAGTTTCTAATTTTCCACTTGCCAATTATGCTTCAAGCCTAATTATTCGTTCTTCCTTCGTAGTTCATCTTTTAATGATATCTAATATCATTAAACCATTTAAATATTTTGAATTTCTTCTCAGTTCTTTTTGTGTTTGACCCTATAGGTTTTTAAAGTACATTGGTAGTACATAGTGAAATAAATTCCTAGTTTAACTAGGACTCATGTGGTTCAATCCTATTAAGTCCATAATTAATTCCTAATTAATAATTTAGTTATATACAAGTCTTGAGAGGTGTCTAGCCACACATCAAGATTACCTAAGTGTCAAAAAGTAAAATGGCTTGACTTAACACTCTTATATATAGTTACTGTCCAATTTGTCTTTTCTTGATATTTTATTTCATTTAGGTTTGAGTATAGACTTGTGTCAATTCAGTACTTAACTAAGTATTTGTAATTAAGCCCGAAACATGAATTCTTATATTTGTATCTTTATTCCCAAAATGCCCTTATAAATCTCATTTACATTTGTATTTCACTTTGGCCAAAGATTTCTTAAATAAAGATATAATAGAATTATGACATAAACTCCCTATTATAATTTAGGGTGGTAAATCCTCTATTAATCACTCAACTACATTCAAATATCTCAAGCTATACCTAATCTCCTAGCTATGTTTACATAGTAGTGAAGTAAAAGTATCAAAGTCAAAGCATTTTACTTGATACTTAAGAAAACCTTAGTGATCTCAAGTTAGAAGATACTTATACCTACTGGTATGATGAGATGATATCACTGGCATAGATTGTAATGTCCTCAATTCCATCAATATTTAGAACAATTAAAATTTTGAAGTTATAATATTAAATGTTAATTAATTGGGATTTCTAGGGGAATTTAAGTTTAATCCTACATTTAAGAATTTATGCTTACTAAATAAATAATCAAATTCTAAGATAAGAATATAAAGTTTAAAAGTGTAAAAAAACATAAGAGAGAATTAAGAGAGTACTTTTTCTTTATGACTATAAATAAGGGATATTTTGAAGGAGCAGAGAGAAAAAAAAGCATTTTTTCTCCTTCTTTTTCTTCAAAAAACCAAATAATCCCCTATTCCCTACCCTTTTACTTTCTCATTTCTTGTATAATAATTAACTAAAATCAATTCTAAACTATAAATTAACTTTAAAAAGATGCATTATTGAAGATTCTAGAAAGGATTAAGGAAGAGTCAAGACCAATCTCTCCTTTTAAGAATTCAACTATGGTGATTTTTCTCTTACTAAAAATGATCTTTTTCATCCTACTCATTGACTTTAGGATTTTGGGGTCTTTGATAATAATTGTTATCATCTAAAGTTATGGAATGATTTGTTATATGAAAGAAAGATGTTAAAGAAGGAGTTCATCGCCCATGGTTCAATCGAAATCTTTTAGAGAGAAAAGGAAAACCTTTTTTTTATTTTTAAAAGTTTTCTAGGGGAGTTTGGTTTGTTCAAGCCTCGTTCAAAAAGTAGGAATTTCTACCCTTGGTTATATATGTAAAATTGAGTTGTATGTTGATTAAATATGATGCTAGAGCCATTGCATGTTAAATTTCTTTTATTTAGTAAAGGCTTTTAGTAGAATTATGGGTATAAACATGAGTTCACATGACTAGAGCTTAATGAAAGCATGTTTAGTAGTGCTCTATTTTGTCTAAACCAAAACTATAGACTACCTAATGTGTAAGTGAACTTTGAATGAAAGACATGCAAGTTAATGAACTCTTTTTCCCTTGTTAGTTGAGAGGTACATAAGAAGTTTGAATTTTGAATTATTGACATGCAAATTCTATTTTCATGATTGATAAGTAAGTGATTATGTGACATGTGTCATGTACTCTAAATGAATTAAAACTATGAAAATGTAAGTTTGCATAAGATTTCATGTTTAAGCCTAGTAAGTATGAGGGTTTGAATGGAGTATGATTAAGCTAAAAAGTGAAATTGTACCTTTTTATGGGATTTCACTTGTAGGTTGAATAGTATAACAGCTTAAATGATAACAAAATGTAATATTAACTGAGTTTAGCATATATAATCCTACTAGCACATGTAAATTATATGTAATTTTGTCATGATTAGTGAAGAAAAAGTTAAGCTAGCTTAGATGGCTTCTTTGGTTAAAT
Organism: Hura crepitans; assembly: GCA_948208565.1. Classification (NCBI taxonomy): domain Eukaryota; kingdom Viridiplantae; phylum Streptophyta; class Magnoliopsida; order Malpighiales; family Euphorbiaceae; genus Hura; species Hura crepitans. The sequence continues at coordinate 8,290 of CANXYI010398452.1, read as the reverse complement.
ATATGATTATGGCATTAGGAAATTATATATTTGAGACAAATATGAGTTGTGTGCATGTAAATGGTTATGACATGTCTTAATTGCTAAGTTGTGAGTTTTATAATAGATAGTTTGCAAAGTGCCTAAATAGTAATGCTTCATATGTAATAATGTGATGTGAGTAAAGCTTAGGATATTATGTCAATTACATGTGAAGGATCATGAAATTGTTGTTTTTAATGTAACTATAAAATGTTATATGCTTCCATAAGAAAGGGATATTGCTATGATCAGTTGAAAATAATGCTACATGTGCGATTTTTTAAAAAAAAAAGGGTAAGTTCTTGCTACTTCTACCATATGTGCATTTTTATGTATGATACATCATAAGAATGAAATTTTTAATGAAGCATAAGGTTATGCTATATTGAAATTTTTAAGAGCACATTATAAGTATGTATGTAAAATATGTCCTTTACATAAAATGGATGCTAACACATATTATAAAATGTGAGAATGGCATTATACTTATATAAGCAATGTTGAAAAAATTAAATGCCAATTTCTACTTAGGAAACTAAATGATCTATGATATTTTGGCATGCCAAATAGAGGACCCTAGAGATCTACCATCATTTATAGCCTTGGCTAACATTGTTTAATTTAAAGCATAAAAAGATTAGGTGTTGGTGCCACTTTTATGACTTTAGGTACCATCATTTATGCTAAGTAATAACATCATCAGGATATGATTGAAATGATATCTTCATTTAAGTCCCTTATCCTAGCACGAAAGAGTTTTAGAAAGAAATAGGTGTTTAAAGGATTGTAATAAAATTGCTAATTGTAAATATAATGTAAAATTTCAATTGCACATCTGCATAAGCATAAATTAATGAAAGGCTTATTGTTATGAAATTGAGCACTTAAATGAGTTTATATGTAAATGAGGAAATGATGCTATTAATGATATCATAGTAAAGGTAATTAACCAGACATATGAAATATTATGTGAATTATGAATGACTATATAGTTAGAAGTTACACATGTTTAGTAATTACATTTTTGGATATTGATATGAAACATAGTAATAATCATGTTATATTGATGACAATATAAATGTATACTTACATGTTTATTATGGTTTTTCCTATGTAAACTCTTTAGTGGTTATAGCTTAGGTAGCTGAATATAATTATCAATATTAGGAGTACCTACTAAGAATTTCATCAATAATGTATTGGTTTATATATGAAAGTTCTATAGTTAAGACTGTTGAAAGGAGGGAGAAGCCCAAGTGACCACATCATAGAATCTTCTTTTGCATGTAGATATTAGAGCAAAGAATAGAACTCATCCCATAAATCATGCATTTGCCATTTTAGTTGTATGACATATATAATCATAATATGTAATGTTTGTAAATGGTATCTATAAGTAGCTATTTTTTATATATTTTGGTTATCTAATATACATATATGTGATAGAACATGAAGTATGTATATAACAATCTAGGATAGATGCATGCTTGGTGATGGTTTGAGGTACCTATATAATGTTTGTTTGTGTGGATGCATATAAAATTGGTTATACAAGTTATGAAGTGGATGGCTAGTTTGAGTATGATTGAGATTGATGGACATGATAAATATTATGAATTTTGAAGCACTTTTTAATAAGTTAAAATTTTAGTTTTTCCCCAAAAAGCCGTTATGCTGCCAAACTTACAACAAAAATTTTCTAAAGGTTTTAGAGTTTGTGTTTCAAGGGTTTTGATTTGAATTATTATACTTTCATAGGGGACTTTTATTTGTCTAATTTTTTTATATGTATGGTTTTAAAATTCTTTTGGATACCATAACGAGAAAAGTTCTTTTTAGTAAATAGAGATTTATTATTACTACTTTTCACCTTGTATCACAATAAATGTTTAGAAGTATGTTTGCATGCAAAAGATAAGTTATGAAGTAGTGACATTCATATATTGATTTCTTAGAGGCTAGTATGGGTGTTATATTTATTAATATCAGAGCATAGGATTAGTTGATTCTAGGTCAATGCATAGAGTTAAAAGACATGATCATGCATATCATCATACATCATAGGGAAAGAAATGTTAATCTGATGCAATTACCCCTTCTTATATGTATGCTAATATGAATCCTAATCATCAATAACCATCAAAAAAAGGTAGTCAATAATGCTAGCCAATCTAGTATTGGCAACATAGAGCCATAAGCTTCTGCTTCACCTTCTTAGGGTATTCCCATAAAAGCTTAGGCTATTTTTTTGTAGCAAGTTGCAACGTTCTAAGGCAAGTGATCATAGCAATACTAGTACAACCACCTCCTCCCTAGCATTAACTTGTACCTCTTCTAGTTAAAAATTTAAAGGAAAGGCTTCATAAGAATGGGCCAGAGGACTTTAAGGGACAAAAAGAAAATGATCCAATAGTTGTTAAGTATTGGTTGGACAAGATTGGGAGAATCTTATAAGATTTATATTGTACACTTGAGCAAAAGCTTGAGAGAGCTACTTCCTTATTATATGAGAAAGCCATTAGTGGTGGGTTAGTGTGAGGAGATAAGTAGAGACTTCATAGACACCATAACCCCTTTTTTAGGAGTTTTTCCTTACACATTTTAGGAAGGATTTATCTTGAGAAGAAGCAACAAAAGTTCCTATATTTTAGAAAAAAATAGCTCATAGTGGCAAAGTATGAGAGAGAACTCCTAAAGTTAAGTCATTATGCCCTAAAAATGGTGAAAGATAAAGTGAGAAAGTGTAAAAGATTTGAGGATAGACTGAATAATGCTTTTAAAGTCCATATTATAGGTCAAGAGATTGGTAGTTTCCCAAAGCTAGTGAGAGTTACTCAAAATGCATAACAAGTAATGTTGAGAGAAATAAGTAGAAAGGATAGGCAACAAGGCAAGAAGGGCTAATCCTGTAAGAATCCTTTAGATAATAAGAAGGGTAAGTTTTCTCAAGCATAATTAATAGGCTCACACAATCCTAACAAGAGCGGTTCAATAAGAGGTATACATCAAAATAGAGTGCAGTTAGTGCTCCAGCTGCTACATCAAAGGGATTAACTCCTCCCTTATTTAAGCATTGTAGGATAAAACACTATAAACCTTGTAAGATATTATCAAAAGCTTGTTTTAAATATGGGTAACAAGGTCATTTTAGGAGAGATTATCCTGAAATATAGGGTAATGTATCTATAGCTCCTAGGGGTACCAATGATGCTTATAAGCAAAGTAAGTTCGAAAAATAGAATGTAGGAAATCAGGTGCATAGAGGGGTATTAGAAATATTGGATAAACCTTTTGAAACCAAGTCTGGACTTTAATTGGTGTGCCTAAAATGATTAAATCTATAGGTGTAAATGGATCTTCAAGAAGAGCATAGACATGGATGGTAAAGTTGTTACCCATAAAGCAAGGTTTGTAGCAAAGGGCTATCATCAAAGTCAAGGAATTGACTTTGATGAAACCCTTTCACCAGTAGCAATGCTTAAATCAATTAGGATTTTTCTTGCTATTGCCACTCATTACAATTATGAGATATGGCAAATGGATGTGAAGACATCTTTCCTTAGTGGAAATAAAGCAAACGAGGTGTCTATGACATAGCTTAAAGGATTCACATCCAATGATAGCAAAAAGGTATACCAGCTTTAAAAGTCTATTTATGGACTGAAGCAAGCATCTAGGAGTTGGAACATCTAATTTAATGAGACAAACAAAGAGTTTGGTTTATCAAAAATCTAGTTGAAGCATGTGTTTACAAAAAAGGTTAGTGGGAGTGCAATTGTCTACCTAGTATTATATATGGATGACATATTAATCATGGGAAATGATGTCTTTATGCTATAATCAATTAATATTTGGCTATGTAAATGGTTCTCAATGAAAGACCTTAGTGAAGAAACTTGAATACTAAGGATTCTAATTTATCAAAAAAGATATAAGAGGTTGATAGGTCTTTCACTTTCTACAAATATAAAGAAAATGCTAAAGAGGTTTTGCATGGATCTCTTAAAGAAAGGATTCAATTTAGTGACACATAAAAAGGTTCTTCCTAAGTCTATTTGTCCTAAGACACAAGAGGAGAGAGAATGCATAAGTAGGATCCCACATGCTTTAATTATAAGATATATCGTATATGTTATGTTATGTACTAAACCTAATGTAGCATTTGCTTTAAGCATCATAAGTAGATTCTAATCTAATTATGGAGAAGAACATTAGGTGATTGTTAGGAATATCCTTAAGTACTTAAAAAGGACTAAGGATTTATTTTTGGTATATAGAGAAAAGGATTTACATGTAAATAGGTATACGGATGCCAATTTTTATTCTGATAAACTCGATTACAAATCTCAATTAGGTTTTGTGTACTTGTTTATAGGAGGTGTAGTTAGTTTGAAGAGTTTTAAATAAGATACAACTATAGACTCAATAACTAAGGCGTACTACATTGCAGCTTACAATATAGATAAGGAAGTAGTATGGATCAAGAAGTTTATCACTAAACTAGGAGTGGTACCAACTATTGTTAACCTAATACCTTTGTATTGTGACAACATTATGACTATTGCATAAGCTAAGGAACCATGACCTCATCAATAATCCAAGCATGCACTTAAGTGCTACCACCTTATTAGAGATATAGTATCCATACAATAGATGAAGATTGAAAGCGTCCTCACTTGTTAAAACATATTGATCCTCTCACTAACTCACTATTACATAATAGATTCAATGTCCATGTAAATAATATAGGTATTAGATAAATGGGAGATTATTAGAAGTATGCCCTAGAGCTTATACGTAATAGGGATATTTTGTGTACATAATAAATTTTGGTTTATAATAAAAGGTATATTTTATTACTATAGTGCTTATGTTAATTCATTTTTTTGATATGATATTAAACTATGTAACAAAGTCCCTTATATATTTATAATGTAGAGGAAATTATGAAGTGTTCATAATGTGAGATTTTTATTACATGAAAAAGTGAAATACCAAAACTATCCCTAGTCATAGAATTAATAAGATGGAACATTGTTAATATAGATAAACTAACATATGTTATGCTCTTTAATCTAGTCAAATTGTAGTTCTCATGAGTTATAAGCATGGTGATGCTTAGAGACAACATATGGATGCTTGTTTAAGAAACAAGTTCATTTGAGACCCAACATCAGAATGTTTTAATGGATAAATAATTTATATTAGTGAAGCAATCTCATTATATCAGTTATGCAAGTATCTTCTAACTTGAGATCACTAAGGTAATCTTAAATATAGAGAATTATACTTTAACTCTGGTGCTTTTATATCACCATGATGTTTACATAGCTAGGTGATTAGCTATAATTTAAAATACTTAAAGGTAGTTGAGTAATCAATAGAGGATTCACCACCTTGAATTACTTTTGGGAGTTTATCTCATTATTCTAATATCCCTCTATTCTTGGACTCTTTGGCCAAAGTAAAATGCAGGTGTAAATGATATTCACAAGGACATTTTTGTAGTAAAGGAATAAATTTTAGAATTGACATATTTAAGGCTTGATTTAACATACCTAATCAAGCATTGAGTTGATACATGTTTATACTCAAGCCTAAATGAGATAAAATCTAGTGAGAAGATGAATTGCATGGCAACTGTATATGAAATTGTTAAGTCAAACCACTTGACATTTTTGCAACTTATGTAGTCTTAATGTGTGGCTAGACATTGCTCTAGATTTGTACTTAAGTTGATAATTGCTTGAGAATCAATTATTAGGCCAATAAGATTAGGCTACAAGAATTCGAGTTGGACTGGGACTCTTATGTACTGTGTACTTCTGGAAACCCATAAAGTCACGCACTATGTGAAGTAAAAGAGATTCAAGTGTTTTAATGGATTTATGTTATGAGAAATCATTAGTAGATGAACAAAGAAATAAGGGAAATGATTGAGCTTAGAGCTCAGTGATAGATTAGGAAACTAGGACCAGGGTTTCCAAAAGTAGACCTATTCCATTTTTGGAAACTAGTACTAGGGTTTCTAAAGCTAGACATTGTTAAGTCCAATTAGTAGAGCTTTTTAGTTCTAATTTTTGTGGAATTTTTAGGAATTAAAAGGGCCTTGGAGCAAATCATTAGGAGGTTCATTAAGTGGCCCTATTGAGCTATAGACCCACCAAGACATGTGCAATGTCTGCATAAGGCAATTACTAAGCCTATATGCATAAGCTTAGTGAGCCCATGCATGTGGCTCTACTTGGAGCCTTTTAAGTCCACTTTTAAGTTTTAAAAGCTACCAAAGAGGAAGTATAAAAGGTTTTAAAAAATTGATCCATTGCAAGACTTAATAGAGATAAAAAAAAATACTGTGAAAAAAGTTCTCCCCTTCTTTATCATTCATTTTCCATCTTATTTGTTCATCTATGCAATTTTTCTACTAGCACTTGGAAAATTGTAGATCCTCACTCCTACTACTTCTTGTACGGATACCTAAGATATGTTCCTAATTGAGGATCACTGTAGTTTTTGACAACTCGAAGAGAAGAGCAAAAGAAAAGTAAAATGCACAATTATTTATGGTATTATACTTTAGGTTACTTTATATAAAATAGTAAATAACTGCTTTAATTCATTTAGATCTATTATTGTTGATTGGCTTTTATTAAAAATTTTTAATTCGTCACTGTGCATGTTTGACAAAAATAAATAATGGTGTTAGAGCTAGGTTCCTAAATGAATTAAAATGATAAAAATTACTAATTATGGTTAATTAAATCAAAATTTCAATTTTTGATTTTTTAGTTATATGGGCCTATTTAATTATGATTTTTCATGGGCCAAACAATTTTTAATGAGATTAAATTTTGATTTTATAATGCCCTAGGACGGTTGGCAAAATTCAATTATTTTAACTATTTTAATAATTGCATAATTAGAATTTTGCTAATTGTTAGAAGATCAAAGTACACGTGTTAAAGGATTAAAAGTGCATTTTTAAATTTTTAATAGCCTTCTTTTAGAATTATTACTTTATTAAATTATGGGCCATTAGATGGAGGCTAAGATTAAACACTAGCCATCCATAGAAGGCATATAAAAAGGGAATTTAATTAAACTTTGGTAGAAAATTAATTTGGAGAAATCAGAATGTATTTTCTCTTAAATCCACTCTATTTTCTAATAAATATCAAGAGATTATTCAAGAATCTTCTCATTCCCCTTCTACAATTCTAAAAGTAAGCAATTCTTAAGTTTTAATAATGTATTCTCTTCCTCTTTGATTTGATTTTGAATTGGGTGTTGCTAGTTTCTATGTTTGGTTATTGGATTTTTTGGATTTAAAAGGAAATAGCTAAATCTACAAGGCATAAAGCCAAAGGAAAAGCTATTTTTGAGACTTAAGATAGATTTGCTATGATTTCTAAGGATTTTTGGAATGTGCATAAACACAAACCATGATTATCTTGTAGTTTTTGAGTGATCTGCGCCATTAATTGATGATTTTTTTATGATTTATTAATAAATGCACTTTAGTATATATAAAGACTAGGTTTCTAGGGCTCCCATGTGCAAGTTGCCTAATGATGAAAAAAAGGACTAAGTTTCGATGAATAAGGATGTTAATGTCCAATTCAAAGATCACAAAATTTTTTTTAAAGTTTTTAAACAAAAATTTGTGCCTAGCCTAAAAAAATCTCGTGGTGCAACTTGAAATGCAAGAAAACAAGTGTCTGTTATGGGTTGAGGACTCGAGCCTATGCCTAATATTGATGCCATAGAGGTGTAGTGGCCATGTTATGGAGTGTTTGAAAAAAAAGCAAAAAAAAGTTTTAAAGTTAAGAAAATTACATTTTTACACTTTTTTGGTCTTCAGGCAAAATGGCATCGTTTTGCTCTAAAATGGTTGTTTCATGCCTTGTTGAAACAGCCATTTTAGCCTCAAAATAGTCATTTAATACTTGTCTAAAGTGGTCATTTGGCCTTAGAGAAATGATGTCATTCTACCAAAAAAGGTAAAATCCATAGAAGACACCCCTTGTGGGCAAACACTCATTTTTGTTTCCCAAAATGGCCGTTTTGATGCAAAACTACCATTTCACCCTCTAAAACAGCCATTTCGACTCAAAACGACCATTTCAACCTCTAAAATGGCCTTTTTGTCACCTTATAAATCATGTATAAAAATGGAATATCCGTACTTTTTTTTTCTCTCTATTGGTTCTTAGGAAAATCACTTCAAAAAAAGCAAAAAAAGATTCTTCAAACACCATTTTTAGTATCC
>CANXYI010398446.1:0-10838 GCA_948208565.1 Hura crepitans | reverse complement strand
GATAGCTTTAGCCCTCGTACCATTTAGTGGCTTGGTCATTTGCACAATTTGGCAGCTTTATCTTTCACACTATTTGGTGGCTTAATCCTTTGCACCATTTGGTAGCTTAGTCATTTGCACCATTCGACAGCTTAGTCCTTCGCACCATTTGGTGGCTTGGTTATTTGCACCATTCGGCTACTTGTTCATTTGCACCATTCGGTAGCTTTATAATTTTGTTGCTTGCTACATATATGGTTAATGTGTGTGGAAGATACATGTTCTCACATAGGAAAATATGTTTGTAATTTAGAATAATGTTGTCTTTTTCATACAAGGGAAAGTATGATGAATAAGGCATGCTTTTTATGCATAGGAAAACATGGATAAGTGATGCATGCTTTTCATGCATAGGAAAACATGGATAAGTGATGCACATTTTTATGCATAGGAAAACATAAATAAATAATGCATATGCTTATGTGTAGGAAAGTATAGAGATAAATGATACATGCTTTCATGTATAGAGATGATATGGATGACCAATAGATACATGTTTTCATGTATGGGAAATCATGGATAAATGATATATAATCATACATAGGAAAACATAGATATATAATGCATGTTTTCATGTATAAGAAAGTTTAAATGATGCATGCTTTTCATGTATAGGAAAACATGGACAAGTGATGCATGCTTTCATGCACAGGAAAACATAGATAAATAATACATGCTTTCATGTATAAGAAAGTATAAATGATGCATTTTTTTCATGCATAGGAAAGTATGGATGAGTGATGCATGTTTTTTATGCATAGGAAAACATATGGATGATGCATCCTTTTCATGCATAGGAAAAGTAAGATGAATGATGCTTACTTTCATACATAAGAAAGTGTGGATGAGTGATGAAAGCTTTTATGAATAGGAAAGTATAGATGATGCATGATTTTTATACATAGGAAAAGTATGATGAAAGATGCATTCTTTCATGTAAAAAAAACATGGAAATAAAGGATGTATTCTTTCTTGCAGAGGAAAGTATAGATGATGCATGTTTTTCATGCACAGGAAAAGTATGATGAATGATGTATGCTTTTATGCACAAGAAACATGGAAACAAAGGATACATGCTTTTATACACAAAGAAATCAAGGATAGATGATGCATGCTTTCCATGCATAGAAAGGTGGTGCATGCTTTTCTTATATAGGAAAGTGTGCATGAGTGATACATGTATAGGAAAGTGATAAGGTGGTTTTATAAAGGAATAAGTTAAATTGGTGTTTATGATATGCATGATAGCTCCTAATCTTTTTAGGTATGTTTTGATTGAGTGTTCAATGATGAATGTAATTATGGTTATTAATTCCTAATCTTTTCTAGATGAAGGAATGTGATAAGGTATGCATAATGATGCATTTTCCTTTACTTATTTTCTTCTGTATGAATAAGGAATTTGAAAAAATGGTGGATACATGTAAGACATGATTATGACTTTTGTTTAGGTGATTGAATGAATGAGTTATCTTTTATGGTGTATAAATGGTGATGGCAAATGAATGATGATGTATATTAAATAATGGATGCATCTTTTGCTATGATGAATGTATGAATGAAGGCAAGCAAAATAGGTAATTTTTTCCTTAAATAGATGTATGAATAGGTGGGAGTGAGTGTGAGTGAACCTATTATTTATGATGTATACATGTATGAGTTAGTAAATGTTTTGTTATTGGGATCATTCTCCTCTCAGGCTCATCATAAGAAAAGGTTGGGTTTGAGAAAAGAAAGAAGTCATAAAGTTGTAGGCTAGGTTGGAATAAGGTTTAAAATAAGATGTCTCTTGAGGAAGAGGTCTAGTTATGGTGATTATAAGGTTTAGGTGAAAGTAGGTTGAACTATGGTGAGGCCAAGGGTTGAATGAAATATCAATTTGCTATTAAGAGCATTTAAGCATATGTAGTTAAAGAGTGAATGATTATGAAGAATGAGCATGATGAATGTGTGCATAGCATGGTACTTTTGTTATTAGTTGGTCCAAAGATTTTCCAACTAAACGTTTTCTCCTGACCTCTAATTTTTGCATAAATTGCCCTTTGCATGTTTTAAATCTAGCGAGGTATGCTCTAATTTTTGCCTAGGATGCCTTTGTAAGTTTTCAACCTAGCGAGCTTTTTTATTCTTTTGATTTTTTTATATATTTTTGGAATTCAACTTATCCACATTTGGTGAAGACTTGGGATTTGATGTTTTGATCAATTGTGTCTAAACTAATACCTTTTAATATTGCTCGGTATGTTTTAGAGCTCTTGCTATAAGAGATGGAGCTTTTTAGAAGTAGTTCATTATGGGTGATGACTTTATAACTCCCAACATCTAGAATTTTTGTGATCTGAATGTCATTCTTTTAACCTTTTAGAGTACTACATTGATGATATCCATGTTATTAGCCAGTCTGAAGAATTTCTAACTAAATATTTTCTCTCAAATTTCCCTAACTTTTGCCTAGGTTCATGCTCTTGGTTGATCGACCTAGCAGGAACTAGAAAACTCATTTCTTTTTAAATGAGGGCAATTATAATTGATAAAGGAATGCTTAATTATTTTGAGGCTTAAGGCTAATCTATTTGCTATTTTAGGCATTTAGAGCTTAGTATCTTTTAAATTTTGAATTTTTGTGTGACCAAGGATCAAGAAAGGTTTGGCTTTTTAGCGGTATTACCATAAACTTTTAGGTTTTAAAAATGATTATATAGATTGAATTTGATGCTTTGAGTATTTAAGCCTATTGAATTTTGGACTTCTTTTAAGATTTGAACAAAAGGCATTCTTTAAAGTGTAGTTGCTGCTAGCTTATTATTTTCTTTCTCTAATCTAACATTTAGGTATATTTCTAATACTTTATAAGGAAAGATCAAGTCTTGAGCTTTAAAATTGTGTGTAGCAGTGTTAAGCCATCATGAAATATTTATAATAGATATGGATTAAGCTAATTATGTTTATTTCTTTATTTCTTTTCACTTTTTTTTTGCTTTTTTTATCTCTCAACTCACTTTTAAGAGTATCATACTATGTAATGAATGTTATATACAAATATGCTTATAAAGAAAATAAAATGATGTTTTATGAAACTTTAATCATTCTAACAAGAAAGTAAGAAATAACTAGAAGATAACTTTAATTGTTCCAATATAGATGCAAAAGAAAATTAGAAGAGAAAAATACGATGGTCTCTATATCTTTATTAGATCCTTCCATATCCTTGAATGGCAGGATCTTGTAGTTGGTTAAGAATTGGTCCATTAGGTGGCAGACTGAAAGTCAAAAAGAGAAAACCTTATTTTTCAGAGATTTGAGGGATTTTGGTGAGGTTTGGTTATGGGCAATTTTCAAGGTAAGGCATCACACCATGCACTATGAGGTATTGGATGACTTGATGTAGTGCTTTGTAATTGTCAGTCAAATGGCCAGTCTTTTGGTGATAAGCATAATATGAGTCATGGTGATGGTTAGGTCGAAGTGGCGAAGGGTGATGTTTAGGTATAAAAGGGGAAAAAAGGTTCTCTTCTTTCAATTCTTTGAGAATTATAGACAAAGATTTATTCAATTTGTGAGAATTCTTCCTTGTCTTAGTTGTTTAGTCATTGCTTACCCCTATGGTTGAATTCATGCTTGTCAATTTCTTCAAAGTGCTTTGTTGTTAGACTTCAAACTCCTCTCACATCTTTTCTTCTATGAGTACTATCATTCTTTGTTTTAATGCTGCCATTACTTTATTGAACGTGCCTTTAGTTACAAATTGACTTTCAACTTTGGTTTCATGTCTAGTTGCCATTTTTGTGGTGAAGATTGTTCAAAGAAGTTGAGGACTTGAGTTTTTTTCCTTTGAAAAGCCTAAGTGGAGGATAATCTTTATAGTTAGTGTGATAAATTTGTTAATGTAATACAATGTAAGTTTCAAGCATTAATAATGCTATAGTACACATGGATGATTGTAAGATTAAAGGTTAGCAATGCATGTGATATGTATATATTTTGGATGTAGATGTATGTGATGTATATGATGGATGTGAAGTTTACATTACACATGGGTAAGATGGTACAAAAGTGAATGAAGCCTACATGATAAATGATATGTGTCTATGTATACCGAATGTTAATGCATGGATGAATAATGCATGACTAAGCCTAGTAAGTTAGCATAAAGTTAAGGGATAAAATAATGCTATGGAAATAGTATGTGATATGGACATGATATGATAGCAAATGCATGTGGACATGTGGTGGATAGATATTGGTAAAGCCTAAGTGTAGTACATATATGGATATAGATGAAGTTTGCACATTGCATGAATTAATGCACAAGTGTTTGGTTATGGTTTACATGGCAATGATGTGACTAATGACTAGATGATGATGTGGACTATTCCTACGAAGTCTATGTCATGTTTCATGGATGTGTATGATCCCTAGTGATACCTATTGTTAATTGATCCGTCTTACAAGAGTGGGCTTTGTATGTTGATGTGATCCAAGCTTTTCCCTTTTGAAAATTGAAATTAAAATGTATTTATATAAATGACTAAAAATAAATTCATTGTTTTCTTTTATTGAATGAAAAGTGGTTAACAAAAGCTCACTACTAAACTAAACTTAAAAAGAGAAAGTGAGCTTTTAGGCTTTTCGATCAAGAATTTACTTGGTATTGATGAGATTTTGAATGGCATGATGGAGGTTCTTGCACTCATCTATGAGATGCCCTATCTTCTTATGATAGGTACAATATAGATCATTCTATACTTAGCTGAGAGTGCCCTTGTTAGAGGTTGGTATGGTAAGGGTTAAAGTTTCCCTTCTTTCATGAGCTAGTTCATACAGCAAGACATAGGTCTACCTAATTTAGAGAAGCATCAAGTGCTAACCACATTGACATTTGTATCTTAATTGGAACCATTATTGTAATACCTATGCCCTGAAGCTCTATGAATAGTGCCACTAGGTCTAGGAAGTGTGCCCGAGGTGCTGGGTCACTTGCATGTAAATCGAGGCAATGACATTAGTCATGAAACTTTAAAGGGCATTAATTTAATGAATAGAGAAAAATTCAAAAAATTTAGTAAAATCGACAAAATCATTTCAAACTGTAAGCTACCTCCTAGTATAATAAAAATTTTTCAAGTCAAGATTGACTCAGGATGTGCTTGGACAAACCCAAAAATAGTGGACCTTAAAGCTCAAAAATTATACTGAGTCTACAGGTGAAGGAATTTTTGAAATCAGAGGTCGTTTGCAAATTCTCATAATTTTTTAGGTTGGCATGCAAATTGAGGTAGTTTAAAAACTTTCCTATCAATGGAATTTTGCCACAAAAATTTACGTGCAGGTAGAGAGGATTAAAATAGGAATTTTAAAACAAATGGTGTAATTTTTTGAGGTTTAAGTGAATTTTGGTGAATTTTTTAAGTTTTTCGAAAAACTGAGCCGTTTTAGGGTGGATCGAGTGGCTATGGACCCCACCCATGAACTTGCTAGCTGGCCTAGGGCCTTGGCAAGTGGCAAGGTAAGTGGCCAAATGGATATTTCCACCAAATAAAAGCCAAATCTCTTCTCCTATTTTTACTGACCAAAAGACGCCATAGTTGAGAAGAGAGAGACTTTCATCTTCTTCTTCGAGTTAAACCTACAATTTCTAGGTTCCTAAATTCAAGTTAGGATGTTAGTGATCTTTCAAAAAAAGAATCATGGCTAATGGAGCTCTCAGTTGTGAATTAAAATTCACCATAGTTTTCTAATCAAAACTAGTCCAGTAGGGGTAACAAAGATGAGTTCTTTGCTTCTTAGTTAATTTTTATTGGGTTTTCATGGCTGGAAATGGTTCCATGGGGTGCTTAAAATCTATGGCAATGTATGTACTTTATGTTTGAGGTGAATTGGGATAAGGAATGGCTTGAAGAGCAAAGGAGAAAGTCACCATAGGGGCTGGAATTAAAGCTGGCAGTCTAGGCATGATGGAAATGGCACCTTCAAAGTGAGCAAGGTAAGTGAATTTTAGTTATTTTAACGTGCCATGAGCTTTTTAGGAGGCTATATATATTGATTTAGGATAAATTAATGATGTGTTAGATGAATGGGAATTAAAAATTAAAGGATGGATTTCTATATATAAATGAATTGTATATGTGATGTTTGAGAAAATGGTGCATTGGTGCCTAAATTGCTTATTGCCTAAAATTGATTTTAGTATCTAAGATGGTCATGTGAGGCTTCAGATGAGGTTTAAGGTTTAATTGGCATGTTAAAAGAAGAATTGAAGTGTTGAGTGCTTGAAAATATAGTGACAAGTATGTTTTTGATAAGTACTAGAGACATGTACATGTTGATAAAGTGTGCTTGTGATGTGTAAGGTACATAATAATGGCTTGTGTATGGTATCACATGTATACATGATGTAATGGATAGGAAATGTAATGTGTGGCATGAATATAGATGATATGTATATGCAATTAGTGAGGAAAACATGTGTATGTGTATAATCTCAAAATGACCAAATAGTATGTAAAGAGATGGCATGGCATGTATTTATATCATGGTACATGACGTGTAGTGGTGGAACATGTAGTGTGTCATATGTGTGTCATATGTATATGGCATGAAATGTAAGTAATCTTATATAAGCATGCTATAATGTATGGTAAATAAAGGTAGTGTAAATGTGTTAATAATTAGGAAATGGCATAGAAATGGCATGAAATAAAGTGCTTAAATTGGCTTAATAGTGACCTAAAATTTGCTTGAAAAGCTATACATAATTTATCACATTGTGTAATTAGGTTGATGATAATTTGAGATCATTATTGTTGAAAAATTGGGATGAATATTTCAGATCATATGTAGCCTAGTGTGGCAGGAACAATGACATGAACAAGACATAAACCTTGTCTAAAAATAAGGTATAAAAAATGGCTTATAATTGCCTATAAGGGATAATGGCTTTAAAAGGAAAAATAGGTTCATATTGTGTGCCTTTAAAGGCTAGGTCTTGTAATTGAATATAATGGCATTTGTTCCTATGTTTTGGCCTTGGAATTGGCCTGGATGTGTTTGGATTTGGGCCTATGAATGTGCTTAATAAGACAATGAAAACTATGTTAAAATTGGACTTAAAATAGTCTTAGAATTGTATGTTGAAAAGTTGTCAAAATGACCTGTAACTGTTCTATTGACCAGTACCTAAACCAAAAATGTCACTAGACAGTTAGTGTTAGTTTCCTGAGAACTAATGCTATAATAAATTATAACATATTAAACCTTGAATATTGGTAATAATAGAACTTAAATTTTATCTTGAATTTTTACTCAGTAGAGCCAAAATGTGGCTACACTAGACCGACCGAAAAATAAATTGTGTGATAAAATTTATAACTATATGTTTTTGGAATATAAATATTACAAAAACATTTTTAGTTAATAAATGAGTTTTAAATGAGCTACTTGGCCCACTAGTTAGACACCCACAAGATGGATTAACCGGTCAACTAAGGGTTTCGCAGCTGCTAGTTGTCTGATGTTCAGATAGTGGAATTATTAGTGGCTAGAGAGGTCTACAGACTGATCTCCATTATGACACCTAGGTGTTAAGATTTAATTTGTGTCTAGGGAGGCCCATGGCTAATCTCTATTGTGTCACATTTCTGATAAATGTTTATATGTGGCTAGGGAGTCCTACGGGGTGATCTCCATTAAATCACACAAATTTTAATTAATTGTGTCTAGAGAGGCTATGAGCTGATCTCTATCATGGCATACATGTTGGTGCAGTGGCGTAGGTCCAGAATAGGGACCACTACACCAGTTTATGTTTCCTTCTAAATCTACTGTCTGTTAGGAATGTCTCCTGAGTTGGGCTAGTGAAATTAATTAAATAAGATTAATCGATTTAGATATGATTGGGAAACTAAATATAAGGGGCATTTTAGCAATTTTTCACTAATAATGAATAAATGCTTAAAATGGTGTAGTACATGCATAAAAGGACTTATAATGACTAAAGGCATAAATTATATAGCTTGTCATAAATTAATTGGATAATTACAGGCAAAAATACCCTAGGTGTAAAATAGTAATTATGCATGCTACTTTCTTTAACTAAATTGGGATATCAATTTAAGATCAGATTGAAGTATAACATATGAATTAACCTTTGGATATGTGTTTAAATGGTTGAATTCGCCACTGAGTATTTTTATATTCAGCGTATATGTTTCGGTGCATAGGTACCCAAAATAAGGATGTCACCTTGTAAAATGGGCAGTGGAGTTTAGAGGTTATATAGAGAAGCCTAGTTATCTATAGATGCATGATTTTGCACTCTATGTACTTAGGTGGGAAATTTAGATGTGATTTATATAAGGGATATAGGGTACTATCTAAATAAATAAGTTGTTATATAATAATCCCTATGATGGATTTCTCATTTACATGTGATCTATATGCATGCTTATGAGCTTGAGGCTCTGCATGTTTTTATTGTGGCCTAAGGCCTGTGACTGTTGCATTCTAGTTGATGTTGTTAAAATGAGATCTGGGGGGGCAGAAGGGTCTAAGAGATGTAGTTATTAATATTGAAGTGTTTATAGGTAGATATGAGTTTTGGGATAGTGACTAGGGTGGCCGTTGTGCTGCCGAATTTTTTGGTAATACCATATGGTCATAGATTCCTTCTGTGATGGCTGAAACATGATAGTAATAACTTAAATGGATAATGGGATCTAGCCTGAATGAATTGGGAATTAAAAAGCATTGTCTAATGCAGTATAAGTAAGAGTTAAATGAATGAGCATTAGGGGAATTTTAGGATAGGTGACCTAGCGGGAAGTGCACTGCTTATTAGGTTTCTTTGGGAATCAAGTAAGAGGTGTCACATTTTATGGTATTAAAGCATAAGTTAATGTTCTGAGGCTAAGTATATGAGTGCAAATGATTAAGTTTCAAATTCCTCTGAACTGTTATGCTGCCCGAGGCTGAGAAGGAAAAGTCTTCTATAATAAAGGAGTAATTAGTTAAATTAACCTGAAGGAGGGGCCAAGGAACCAATTTGTTTGTAACCATAGTCATATAGGGAGCAGATTATGTATTAGCACCTAAACCCAATAATGCTGCTCAATAGCTAGAACCACAAGTTACTGACTGACAATAGGAAGGAGTAACCCCTGTCCTTATATATTAGAAGTAGTACATTAGAGGATATTAATAGATTCCAAAGGTTTGCTGAGGATATTATTTTTTCAATGATATAAATAGAGTATATAAGAGATTTTTGTCAAGACTGAATGAAGGGTCAAGGATACAGATAGCTAACTCTCAAAAAGAGAGATTTTGCAGTACTAGTACTAGCTATATGTGACATGGAATAAATGGTACTAGAAAGGAGAGACCTTTTTTGGGGAAAGAGGTTATGCACTATGAGACAATCCAGTGTAGGGGCAGAGGTAGACCCAAACCCAAAGGTCAGGGAAGGCTTTTACTAGTAGACCTTGATTGCCTCTTCGAGTCTCTAGTACCCCTTGTGTAGAGGGTAACCTAAGGGGACCTCCTATTAGTGGCATTTCTTAAACAATGCTTTGGGAACAGTGTAGAAAGGCAAGAAATGAGATGTCTTAATTATGGTGTTAGAGAACACTTTAGTGAGAGTGTCCTTAAGGATAGGTAGAGGGTGCTTCGATATAGATGCCTAATGTTGAACCCTAAGGTAAGGGACAGAGGTGGACTAAAGGAGAGCAATATATTACTAGTCAAAGTACTAGAATCAAGGTTTATGCTTTTGCCAGGTAGTGTGTAGTGAGAACTAGAGAAGAGGCTATAATACCAGATGATATAACTGGTATTGTGTTTATCTAATGTTACAACCTTAGTTTTTACCAACCCTGATCTAATACCCTCAAGTGTATGTATTGTACAAGCACAAAATAGGTAGATAGAGCCTGAGCATGTTAATGTAAACATTGGAATTAGCAACCTTATGAGGCAGTGCGTGATTATTAATAGGGTGTATAGAAGATGCCTTTGGTGATTCAGGGGCATAGATTGTTATTGATTTGATTAAATTGTATTTCAACAAATTGATGTAATCCCATGATGGATTAGCTTACTATGTATCAAGCTATGGTTGATAGTAAACACAAAGAGTTAACCCTCAAAGTTATACAAAGACTGGTAGTGATAGTGGATAATGGGAAGAACTTTATAGATAATCTCATTTTGCCATTAAGAATACAACAACTCCTTTATAAGGGGTAAGGCAAGTTTGGCCTATAGTAATAATTTGAATGATTTAATTCTAATATGGCATATATTTCAGTTAAAGCTAAGTTGTTTGCCCTGTTCCTAATGAGTTATCAAGTTTATCACCTTAAAGAGAATTGGATATGATATTAAGATGTCTCTTAGTATTGCTCTAGTACTTATTGTTCATTATAGGATGGCATTTATTGAAATAAAAGAATTGAGAGTACAATTAAAAGAGATATATGATAAGGGTTTCATTAAACCAAATATAACCCTTTGGGAAGTGCTCATGTTGTCTATTAAGAAAGAGAAACAGATTGCTCAGGTTGTATATTATTTTCTAGGTAACTGAACAAAGTGATTATGGAAAATAAGCATCCCCTATTCATATGGATAATCTCCTTGATCATCTAAAAGGGGTGGGATGATCTTCTAAAATTGATATGAGAATTGGATAATATCAGCTAACAATTTAAGGGAAGTTGATGTTTTTGAAACTATTTTTAGAAACTAGTGTAGGCATTCTGAATTCTTGTTGATGCAATTGGGACACACCAACATCCCAATAG
>CANXYI010398395.1:0-10155 GCA_948208565.1 Hura crepitans | reverse complement strand
AAATAAGGATAATTATGCTATGAATAATCCTTTTTGCAATTGCAACCATAGGGAGAAATTTTGATAGAGAATTTCATATAAAACAATTAAAACACACTTTTCTTCTTCTTCCTTCATCCACTGGTAATTCCTACTAGCATACGGAATTACAAGTTGATTTCTTCTGAAGACTTCTTGTGTGGATTACCTTAGAGGTGTTCCTTAAAAAGGATCAATGTGGTTTGTAACAACTAGGTTAAAAGTGTTCATTGAAGAAATCTACTATCATCCTTTTATATTAATTCACAAAACACTACTAGATTTAATGTTTGTGATGAATTTTAAATTATTTAGGTCCATTATCTTTGCTAGTTTCTCCCAAAAAATTTTATTTTTCCACTATGTTTGATGGAGAAAAACCAACACTGGTATCAAAGCTAGGTTCATAGATGATTTAAAATCAATGGAAATTGTGATTACGATTGATATGCATGATATGTGATATTGTGTAATTTTGGATGATCTGTGTGTTTTGTTTTGACTTTGATTATTAAAATTTATTTTAATGTGATTAAAAATAAATTTGAGACATGTTAAAATCAGATTTTTGTTGTTCTATGCATTGAAGTGGCTCGATTAGCATGGAGGAAATCCTTCTATATGCATAAAAAGGATTCAATTTTTGATTTTTATGCACATTTAGATTAAATTGTTTTTTTAAATGAATTATTTTGGTACATGATGAATTCAAATATGATTTTATTCAAATTAATTGTCCATAAATATTAAAAATTAAAATATTTTAGAAAATAATTAAATCAAACTCTAAGGTTGAAACTATTTTAGCCGAATCGGCCACATATGGTGTGTTTATTGATTTAATTGATTTCTAAAAATTCTAGAATTAATTTTTCATATACATATGATGTGTATGATGTTATTTAAATGTTCTTAATGGTAAAAGTCATTTCCACATCAATTTGAATGTAAACATTCTTTATTGTCATGATTATCATATTTTTGGATTCGATAAATGGTCCAATTTTGACACATTTGATTGCCATGTGTTTCATGATTTTGAAGGCAATTTTTTAGATAAAATTGATCATTTCTAGTCTAAAATATGTTAATAGATGCTAGAACTAATCTAAATTGGTTTGGATTAATTTCATAGTTTAAGTTGTAAATGATTTTTCGGTCAACTCAAATTTTACTCTTATGATCAACTATTAAGAATTTTTTTAATAAAATAAAATAAAATATTATTTGATTTTGTATTTCTAGAAATATATGTCACATATGATCATAAAATAAATTGAATTAAATCATTTTTTTTATTTATTTGGTTGATTTTTGAATTTTTGGTGATAGTGACATGATAATTGAAATTTCTACATGAAATTGTGTTTTTTAGTAGAAATTTTGTTATGATCCAAAATTAAATTATTTTTGTAATGGGATTAGGATTTTAAATTAATTACAGAGATTATAAATTTATTTGATCTAATTTGGTAAGTGTTATTAAGTTGAGATTATGATTGAGGCCACTCATTTATATGAATATCCTTATGGATGCATAAAGGAAATTTGTTTTCTCTCTTCATGATTTTTTTATCATTTCAATTCTAAATGGTTTAGAATTAAATATACATGAAAATGTGATTTAATTATTTTTAATGAGATTAATGAAATTAAATTACATGTTCAATATGATTGATTTTTTCTTGTTTAAGCAAGAAAATCAAAATGAGCATCCAATTTTAGTTTTATAGGTGTTAAAATTCTAGAATTCAACCATAATCAACATTTCTAATATTTGATGCATGTGATACATTAGATATGCATGCTAAGGGTGTATGATTAGCATGATTACTAGTTATGGGCCTAAGACAAATATGATTGATATGCATTACATGAATTTTTCTTTGGTGAAATTAGGCTTGCATGTCCTAGCCTTTTTCTCTTATTTATCTTTGTACTTCTCTTCTCATATAACTCCCCTTATAAGTAATGTGAGGTATTCTCATTTGTACATGATATAATTAGATTATTTAGGGCTAGAATAGAAATAAGATATGCAAGGAGCAAAATGGAGAAGAGGGCCCATCAAGGAGGTCCAAGAAGAAATAGATAGAATTGTTCTTTATTTCTTTTTTGGTTTGTAATTCATGCATACTACTTAGGGTTTAGCCCAACTAGTTTCCTTGGCTTGGGAAATCAATATAGTAAAAGCCTATAACTAGATCATATTTAATATGATTAAATATGCATAAGTATGCCAAAGCATGCACCAACCATGTTTGATGGGACTTAATTGGAAGAAATCCCTTAATAATATAAGACTTGCAAGACTTCTATTAATATGAGTTAAAATAGAGTTCTCTTTAGTATTAGGTTATTGAGCATACACAAGCCTATGCTATATTAAATATTTTTAAATCATATTAATGGGTCTATCTTAGCATGGTTATTACTTTGTTGAGCATACTCAAGACTAATAATCATAAGGCAAGATTAGGGAAATATGTATATGATATATATTCATCAAGTGTTGGTAACCCAATGATTAGTACTTGCATATGATGCAATTGGTATGAGATTGCTACCATTTAGTTAAAAGTTAGGCTTGTTGAGCACACTCAAGGCTTTTACCTTAACCAAAATGGATATTAACCTATAAGGAAAGCTTCCAATGGGCTTTCCCAGATCATTCAGTGGGGGCTATTGATTTGTAATAAAATAGTGGAAGTAATGCGTAATTTTTAAAGACCTTAAAATTGTTGCATATATATACATTATCATACTCTAACATGCTTTCATTTTCATATGTAGCATCACCACTATATTCGCTTCAATTTTAAATTTATGATCTATACTCAAGGCCAATAAGCTTACTAATTCTAATTACATAGATTGGCTTAGGAACCATAAAATTGCTTTGAGGAGTGAAAAGCTAGCCTATGTAATTGAGAAGTCATTACCAACTATTCCTATTGATGATGCTTATGTCGACAAGCAGTAGTCATATTTGAAGCATATAGAGGACATAGATATTGCTTTATGCATTATTCTAGCATCCATGTCTCTAGTACTATAGAAAAAACATGATCATATGGATGCTCCTACAATTCTACTTCACCTTAAAGAGATGTTTGAGGAGCAGAGTGGGAATAAAAGATATCAAATCTCAAAAGCCCAATTCCACTATAGAATGGTAGAGGGAACTTTAGCCACTAGACATGGACTAAAGATGAATAGGTATATAGAGCGTTTGGCAGCTCTAGGTTTTGTGATAGGTACAAACTTAAGTATAAACTTAATATGACAAAGTTTTCCTAATAGTTATGCAAGTTTTATGCTTAATTATTGAATCAACAAGATCACATGTACAATTCTTGAGCTAATAAACATGCTAAAGACTATTGAAGATGCTATTAAGAAATAGTCTTCTAAGGGTATTATGGTTGTTAGTTTATCTTTTTTTAAGGACAAGAAAAAGGCAATTGGTACCTAAGGCGGGATTGGCAAGAATAAGGGAAAACAAGTTGTTGTTACCCCTTCGGCTGTTAGAAAAAAGACTGTCACAGAAAAAGCGTGCTTCCATTATAGAAAGTGTGGGCATTAGAGGTGTAACTACAAAGCTTACATGGAATCTTATGAGATGGAGAAGCAAGGAGTTGATTCAACTTCAAGTATTAATGTGATTAAAATTAATACTAGTACTACCATTGATAACCAAATATGGGTATTGGATATTGGTTATGGTTCTCACATAGTTTCTTCTATGGGAGGACTAAGGAGCAGTAAGAAGGTAAAAAAAGGAGACATGGACTTACGTGTAGCAAATAGAGTAAGAGTTCGTACATTAGCTATAAGATCAAATTATCTTGTTTTGCCTTCTAGACTTGTATTAATTTTAAACCATTGCTACTATGTTCCTTCTTTATCTAGAAATATTATTTCATTTTCTTATCTTGTTTAAAGGTTTTGATGTTTTTGTTAGTAAGAACAAGGGTTGTTATATTTACATGGATGATGTATTTTACTCTTTAAGTAGAATAAGTAATGGAATTTATGTTTTGGATAAAGATAAAGAAGTGCATAACAGTAGCACCAAGGGAACCAAGATAGATAACCTGATGTCATCTTATCTATGGTATTGTAACCTTGGCCATATAAACGAGAAACACATGACTAAGTTACACAAGGAAGGTAGCTTGAGATCATTTAATTATGAATCATATGATACCTGTGAGTCTTGTTTATTAGGTAAGATGACAAAATCACCTTTTTTTTGGAAAGGGTGAGAGAGCAAGTGAGTTATTGGAACCCATACATATAGATGTGTGTGGTCCAATGACAACACATGCACGTAGAGGTTTCTTATACTTCATTACCTTTATTGATGATCACTCACAATATGGGCATTTGTACTTGATAAAGTATAAGTCTAAAGCCTTTGAAAAGTTCAAAGAATTCAAAAACAAGGTTGGGAAACAACTTGGCAAGAGTATTAAAACACTTTGATTTGATTGAGGGGGTGAATACTTAAGTCAAGAATTCTAGGGTTATCTAAGAGATAATAGTATATTATCTCAATGGACACCTTAGCATAATGGTGTATCTGGAAGGAGGAATTGAACTCTATTAGATATGGCTTAATCCATAATAAGTCTTATAGACTTACCTAAGTCCTTTTAGGGGTATGCATTGGAAACTGCTGTTTATATTTTGAATTGAGTTTTATCAAAGTTGGTTGATGTTACACCATATGAGATATGGTATAACAAGAAACCTATTCTTTCACATATCAAGGTATGGGGATGCCCTACATTCTTAAAGAGAATAGTGTCAGATAAGCTTAAGACTAAGTTTGACAAATGCTTATTTGTAGGGTATCCAAAGGAAACTATGGGATACTACTCTCACCATCCTTTGGAATAAAAGGTGTTTGTTTTTAAGCATGCAATGTTTCTAGAAAAAAGTTTCTCATGAAAGAAAGTGGGAGTAAAATTGAAATCAATAAAGTTCAAGATCCATAAATTGAAGCAAATTAACTGATTGATCCATGTTTTATTACTCATAGTGATAAAGTGATAGAAGAACCTATAGAAGCACAGGTTCTTGCATGATTTACTAAGGTAAAAACTATTCTAGAGAGATATGGATTTCTCATGGACTAGGACAAGAAAGTGACTGCAGTAGAAGACCATGAGCCTATCAGTAATGATGAGGTTCTAAAGATTTCAAAATCAGACTCATGGCTTAAGGCCAAGAAATCTTAAATGGATTAGATGTACAATAACCAGGTATAGACCTTAGTGGATCCATTTGAAGGGATAAAACCCATTGGGTAGTAAGGATCATAGTTGATCCACCTAAAGGGATAAAACCTATTGGGTGTAAATGGGTCTTTAATAAGAAGACTAACATGGAAGGTAATGTGATTACCTATAAAGCTCGATTGGTAGCAAAAGCTACTATCAAAGACATGGAATTTACTTTGATGAAACCTTTTGTCCAGTTGTAATGCTTAAATCCATTAAGATTCTACTTGCCATTTCTACTCATTATGATTATGAAATCGTGCAAATGGATGTAAAGAGAACTTTTCTTAACTAAAAATTGTTAGAGGAAATGTATATGACAGAACCTAATACATCAAAAGGTGGAATTAGGTCTGCAAGCTTCAAAGATCCATCTATGGATTGAAGCAAGATTCTAAATGCTAGAACATCTATTTAGATAAGACAATCAAAGAGTTTGGTTTCTCACAAAAAAATGGATGAACCATGTGTTTACAAAAAGGTCAGTAGGAGTGCAATCATTTTTCTTGTGTTGTATTCAGATGACATATTACTAATAGGAAACAATGTCTCTATCCTCTAGTCAGTTACAATTTAGCTTAGTAGACAATTCTCCATGAAAGACCTTGTAGAAGCAACCTATATCTTGGGGATGAGGACCTATAGAGATAGATCTAAAAAGTTGCTTAGTCTTTCATAGTCTATATATATAGATAAGATGTTAATGAGGTTTAGCATGGATCTCTCCAAGAAAGGTTATATTCCTATGTTGCATTAAAAATAACTTTCTAAATCTATGTCTCCCAATATATAAGAGGAGAGAGAGAGTGTATTAGTAGGATCCCATGTGCTTCAACTATAGGATCTATCATGTATTCAATGTTACATATGAGAACTGATGTAGCATATACTCTAAGTGTCATGAGCAAATTCCAATCTTTTATAGAGAGGAACATTGGGTGGTTGTGAAGAATATCTTTAAGTACTTAAGAAGGACTAAGGATCTATTATTGATTTGTGGAGAATGAGATCTACAGGTTAGTAGGTATATTGATGCTAGCTTCCAATCTGATAAGGATGACTATAAATCTCATTCTAGATATGTATACATTATGTGTGAAGCAATTGTTTAGAAGAGTTCCAATTAAGATGTGACTATATATTTAGCCATCTAAGCCAAATAAATTGCAATTTTTAATGCAACTAAGGAAGCCATTTGCATTAAGATTTCATTATAGAACTCGAAGTGGTTCTAAGCATTATTGATCCAATACAACTATATTATGATAACAATGGGGCTATTGCACAGGCTCATAAAATGCAGTCCTATCAATGATCCATACATGTTCTACAGTGCTACCATCTAATCAAGGAGATCATCGGTAGATAGGATGTGAAAAATAAAAGGGCCCCATAGATCATAGCAGAGTTGATCCTCTCATAAAGGCACTATCACTGGGAATGTTTGATTAACATTTAAAAGCAATGGGCATTAAGTACATGGGTGATTAACTCTAGTGTAAGTGGGAGATTATTAGATATATGCCTTAAAGCTTATGTAATAGGGTAGTATTCATGTATTTGAATGTTATGAATTCATACTATAAGGCATTTCTCTTTATATCATGGTAATTTTATATATTAATTATAATTATTTGCAATGTCTTAAATCATGTTATAAAGTGCCTAGTATATAATCATAGTATAGTGGAAATCATGAAGTGTTCATAATGTGATATTCTTTTTACATGGAAATGTGATATACATAAATATCCCTAGTAATAGTATAAGATATCACATTGTTATTATTGAAAGATTAGCACATGTTATACTTCTTGATTAGATCAATTAGTAGTTCTCACAAGCTATAAGCATGAGATGCTTAGAGTGAAAACATGGATGCTTACTTAGGAAGTAAGTACATCGAAAACCTATTGAGATCTTTATATGGATATTTAATTTATGTAAATAAAAGTATCTCATCATATCATTAGTGCAAGTATCTTTAGACTTGTGATCACTAACTATCTTAAATATAGAGTGACATACTTTTAATCCAAAGCTTTCACTTCAAACAAGAAGTATACATAGTGAGGTTCCTAGGTATGGCATAACATATTTTAAGATAGGGTAATAATCAACAAAGGATTCACCACCCTAGATTATGGTAGGGAGCTTATCACACAGTTCTTATGAGTAACTTATATTCAAGAATCTTTAGCCAAAGCAAAGTGCCATGTGTGAATAGGATTCACTAAGGGCATTTTGGGAATCAAGGTGAAATTATTGGAACAATATGTTTAAGGCTTAATCAGACATACATAGTAAAGCTATGAGTTGACACACGTTCATACTCAAAACTAGATGAGGTAAAAGATAGTGAATGGAGTTTATTACACCATAACTGTATATAGAAGGGTTAAGTCAAACCACTTGACTTTTCAGCACTTGGGTGATAATAAAGCATGGATAGATGCTTGTCTTAACTTGTATACAAGTAATATATCAATTAGTGAATTGATTTTAACTCAATAAGTTTAAATCTATAGAGTCCCAATTAGACTATTTTTAAGATATTCTAGAAACCTATAGGGTCACCCACATAAAAGGAGTTTAAAGAAGATTAAATAAGACTAAATTTTCTAATGATATGATATATTATCAAAAGATAAATTAAGAAGAAGAAATGAGAAAATGGGCTTGGGGCCTACTTGCAAATGAAAAGTCTAAAAAATTAGGGTTTTTTAAACTAAGGCCTTATTGAGTCGAATATTTAATTATTCTTGCTTTTAATTTTTATAGGATTTTAAAAATTTTAAAAGGCCTTAAATTAGAGTAGTTATTAATCCAAAATAAAGCCTCGGAGTGCAATATAGGAGTAATGAAAGTTGGGTAAAAGCAGTACATAAGCCCATTAAAATGCTTATACACATAAGACAAAAAGAGGCCCAATTGATGGGTCCATTCTATTCCTACTTAAGGTGGATTTTGAGTGTTAAAATTTGACCTAACTAGGTTTTATTTAAGGTATAAATAAAACTTATTGTAGTAGCCACCATAGAGATACATTTTGCCATGGAATTGCCTTATTGAACAATTATAAAACCCGTATTTTTCTACTTCTTCCTTCATCCATGTGTAATTCCTACTAGCACTTGGAATTATAAGTTGCACTCCTTTAAAAATTTCTTATGTGGATAACCTTAGAGTTGTTCCTTGTAGAGGATCACTATGGTTTGTAGCAACTTGGTCAGATGAGCTCATAGAAGGAATCTACTATCATCCTTTATGGTATATCATGAAATGCTATGAGATTGAATGTTTAGGTTGAATTTTAAATTATCTTGGTCTATTGTCATTGCTGGTTTTTCTCAAAATTTAAAATTTTCCATTGTTGTAATAAAGAAAAACCAACACCATATTCAACTTTTCATCTTTTTCACCCATGGCAGTTGATGCCTAGCTCAAGGTCTCATCTCTCTTTCTTTTCATTTCTTCTTCCTTTGTCACTAGCAAATAACTCAATTAATTTATAAATTTAAGCCTCTATAACCTCTAAACCCTAAAGTTAGCAAGAATTTTAAGAGAAATCAAGAGATAATAGTTTTTGAAAGATAAAGTGAATAGTAACCTTATTCTTCTTGAGTAATTTTTTTCGGGTTTTGATATTTTTCCTAACTTCTCTAGGTGCCCAAGAACATGTATATACACTTAGTTTTGACTTTTTAAGCCCATATGATTTTATATGAATTTTTACATATCGAATATGTGTTATGTAGTTGAGCAAACCAACAAATGAAAAGATAAGAAGGTAAAGAGAAAGCATAGATGAACCCTGTAGGTGTATTTTAACTCATAATGTAAGTGTAATTGAAGTATATTATTCATAAATACATGCCCTAAGTGAAAAAGTGTGTGCATGCAGTTGTGGCTAATTAATGACAATAGAAATTAAAGCTTGTGTTTCATGTTATATTATTACATGAGCATGTATTGATGATAAAAATGATGATCAAATTGATGGATTGGTTATGATATTACATATGGTCGAATGACCCTCACATGTATAGTTAGTGTATATGTTGTTATGCATTGTTGCTTAAGGAAATGTTGGTTTGAATTGATTATGATATGTATTATGTAATTTATATGAGTTATAATATTATGATGATAGTGTAGAGATAGATTTTTTAGTGTTGATATTATTATGGCTGAAATGCTTATAACAAGTGCTTAAGTGTATGTTATGCATTTAAGCAAGTTTATGTTTTATGTGTTTAAAGAATGTTGCATGGATTTTGAGTAAATGCATATATGGTGTACAATAAGTGTATGGCCGTACGTTAGAGGTATATGGGTCAAATAATGCAAAGTTTATACATACATTAAAATTATGTTATACGGATTTGAAATGAATTAAGTTGTGTTACATTAGTAAGATGTGAGTATTTTGTGTAGTGATGTACATTATGCTTATTTTGATAATTTTGTTAAAATGCATTGTATGATATATTTATCTTGTAATTTGGATTTGATCATGTTATTTCAACATGTTAAAATGGTGTATATAATGGCACTTTGAGGATCTAATGTGTTCGAGGTGGTTATGGCCTATTATGCTATGTCATTAGCCATGTGAATATGACTTATAACTTATGTTAATGAGTACGTTATTAGAACTTAGAATATGTCTAAGTGTTTTAAGACATTATGTTTGTACAGCTTAAAGTGCATGTATGCTTTATGACACTATTACATGAGTTATTCATAGGTTGTAATGCAATCACCATGTTTTATGGTAGCATAATAGATTAAAGAAGCATTATTGGCACTATAGTGGATAATATGGATTTTATAAGTTATTTAAAAT
>CANXYI010398379.1:0-14696 GCA_948208565.1 Hura crepitans | reverse complement strand
TTATCACATTTTATTGGTAAGAAAATAAAATAAAATAAAATAAAAAGGCACCACGTCTAACAGGCAAACGAATGAAAAAGAAAAGAAGAAACAAAAGAAGAAATAAAAGAAGAAAAGAAAGAATTGGTCAACCCACAGTGTATAATTACCTTTAAGAATGATCTTCGATTTACTTAAGAGAAAGCAAGAACAAATTTTGAAAAAACACTTTAAAATTAAAAAAAATGGTGTTTAGAAAACATTTTTTTTGTCTTTGAGTGTGCACTTACCAAGAAAAGCTGACCCCTTAGACTGATAAGGGCATCAGTATTTACACACATAGAATAAGGCATGAAACGACCATTTTAGGGAAGCTGAAATGGCTGTTTGAGGCTGAAACAACCATTTTAACTGTTGAAATGACCATTTCACCTCTATAGGAATCCCATATAGATTCTGCCTCTTTTCCAAAACAACATCATTTTAGGGAGGAAAAATGGTCGTTTCAGGAAAACTGAAACGACTGTTTTGCCCTCTGAAATGGCTATTTTAAAAAAATCCAAAATGGACGTTCAAGGGCAAAACGACATCATTTTACCCCCTAGCGGCCCAAAGGTTAAAAAAATTATTTTTTTATTCATTTGCAAAAAAAAAAAATTTCTTTTCCCAATACTCTATACCATAGGGGGGCTTTATCCCCCATACCCCTTTTACCGTTAATATTAGGTATCAAGCTCAAGCCTATCAGCCCACCAAAAACGCTTATTTTTCTTGCAATTTGAATTACACCGCGAGCTTATCGGGTCAGCTGAAGGTCTATACTCAAAAGTTAACCAAAACTTTTAATAAAGAGATCTTTAAATCGAACATTAACATTTCTATTTATCGAAACTTTGTCTTTTCTTCATCATTAGGCAATCTGAATATGGGAGCTCTAGAAATCCAGTGTCTATAGGTCAGATCTTCGATGTTAATCCCAAACCTACGAGGATTTTAATAGGATAAATAGATAATGAAGACCCATCATTAACTATTATGCATGCAATAAACTTCGGCCTTAATGAAAAGAGGATAATTGTGCTTCTGCCCTTCAAGAGGTAAGTCCTTATCCAAGAAGGAAATAATTCCCTTATTCCCTATCTTCATCACTTTAATGAGCTCATCTAGAGTAGTTAGAGTTGAAATAGAAAATTGCCCTAATTCTTTTATGACTTTCTGCCTATAAGACTGGGAAGACACCAGCAAATCCTAAATGGTAATGTGAGCTTGGGCTTTTTAGCTACTCCAAAACCCCATCATTTTTTTTCTAGCTTCAACCTTTTTGTCTGGTAGGACCTGAACATTCTTCTCTATTATCTCTACTTGTACTCCTTCAACTCGATTCTCTCCTTACTTACACTCTTTGAATTTCAAGTCAATAGAATCATCCCAAAAATTTCTAGAGGATTCTCTCTCTCTAGTTTCACTCTCACTCTCACTATACTAAAAACTAGTTATAAGGATAGATGCACACTCACTGACCATCTCATATATCTTATAGTCACATCTATAAATGTCTCTTAAAACATACTCTTTGAGTAATCTTGATTTAAGCATGAAGACAATTTGGTTATGTTTGGGTAAGGATTTGGATGGATTTTTCGATCACAAATTTGTTTACAATCAATTAAATCTTAGATGGCCTGGTGGAGGGCTTTGCAATTATCAGTGGCTTGGTTCTTTAATGATAGTTGTAATACTAGTCACGGTGATGGTTAGGTGGTAATTGTCAATTTTGAGGTTATGGTTGTAGAGGTCGAAGCTTCCCTTTTTTCATTAGCTTTTTCAAGTAATAAGAGATAAGCTTGCTTAAATTGGAGTAGTATCTCTCTTGAATGACATTGACATTAACTCTTAAGTAGTAATACCTTTTGTAGTCAGCCCATTGTTCATGTAATTTATTGGTATTTCTAATGAACATCTTAATTTGGTTGATGTTATCAAGCTTGTTCCTCATTTTCAACACCTTAGCCCTTAATCAATCTAAGTAGTATGAGAAAGACTCATTTGGCTTTTGGCATACCATTTCAAGATCTTAACCAATTCTCCTTTACCAGTCCAATGCTTGTCTGGTGAGTGACATCCTAAACAAGTCACTATTTGGTCCTCTGGGAGGTTGGTTGACCTCATAGCAATGGCATATTGCTTCAAATAAGTGTATGGGTTAGAGGTGCCATCAAATTTTCTCAAATCTGGCATTTTAAACTTGTGAAGCATTGCCCAATCCAGCTTCAAACTCATGTCCTAGAGGTTAAAGTCTTTGCCGCTAGTCATAAGGCAACTCATAGCCTCTATTCATTAAGCTTCTTGAAAAAGATCTTCTTCAAGAGTCTTAGGTGAAGGGACACGATTATAGTTGGTTTTGACAAGTTAGACCTCTTCATCAAAAACTCGATTGTCAATTTCATTGACCACTTCCTTTCCCCTATTCTTTGTAAGGTTTCCCCCTTTCCCTTTGGACTTGAACACCAGATAATATGTTAGAAAAGGCAGCCATCATCCCCCTCTTCTTTTCTTGCATGATCTCAGTCAACCTGGTCTTGGTTCATGTCAATAATGCTAAAGCAAATGTAAGTTATTAGTGGCTAATGAGAAATTTGCTTATGAAAGATTCAATCACATTTATAAATAATAGAGTGTAAAGCTTGTACAATTCAATGTAAACTGCAACAAGGTGCTATAAGGCCATAAGCAATTTATGATTACTTAAAAAAAGAATATTGGCATACAAATTGCATGAAATAGAGAGTTGATCGGAAAAAAACATAAACATATCAATGATAATTATTAAAAAAGAAAATAAATGCTTGTATTTAAATAAGTATTAAATGGTTGGATTTTATATATAGTTTATAACCTAAAACTACATTGCTAAGAGATTAAAACCATCTCTTTAATTAAGTAACTCCATTATTATCTTTTTTTAATTAATATTCAATTCTTTCTTTAACTTGGGTTTCACGGGATTTAGCCAATTGTCTTGATCATGGGATATCATCGAGAAATGCTACAAAAAAATTACAGTTTAACTATGAAAAATCCGAAGCTAAAATGTAGAAATTCATAGTTATCTATGGTTAGCTACGAAATTTTGCACATTACCTATGGATTAAATTCCGTAGTTAAAAGCCTCGTAGGTATGGTCTTAGCTATAGATTTCAATATCCGTGGCTAAGTTTAGCTACAAAACTTGTCCGTAGCTAACGTCGAGAAATTTCGTAGCTAAGTTTTGAAGGAATTTTGTAGTCTTTTCACCCTTAGTGATGGATTTTTTCATAGCAGTTCGTAATTAATAATTTATTTAATATAAAAAATAACGATGAAATATTCCGTCGCTACAATTAAAATTTGAATGTCGAGAAAAAAATAACGATGGAATTTATTCGTCGCAATCTATCATTAAAATTTAATTAAATTTTTCAAAAAAAATATAGCGACTATTTTTTCGTAGCAAGCCGTCTCTAAATTTTAAAACAATTTTAAATTCCATATTATTTTTCTCATGAAATTTCACATAATTTCTTGTATAAAAAGGCTCACAAATCTAAAATATAAAACTCATAAAACTAAAATCTTACTACATTACAATCCATATCATCCTATAACATAAGTAGACTTGTAACAGAAAAGCCATCAAGCATAAAACAAAAGAGTGCACAAAGTAAAAAAAAAAAACCATAATACAACAATCCTCTTGCGAAAAGAAAGTAATAATAAAGGAACTACTACGGTGCCGAGGAATGAGGGTCCTCAGTAAGGTCAACTTGGCTAGCCGTTGAGGCATTAGCTCCTTGGATGGAAAAAGGAGCACTCTCCCCTACCTTACTTATGGCTGATTTGTGGCTAAGCTCATCTCAGGACATACTATGCTAAGGAATCAATTCCTCTCTCAATGTTACCTTCAATAATGGGATCATTCTCATCATCAAGTTCTCCTCGAATTGAGCACCTTCTGCTAGTTATTATGGTCTTTGAGTGGAAGGAGGCACAACTGAGCGAGCATCAGATTTAAATATAGGTAGGCTTTGAAGATAGATCCATAGTAATGTACCCTATAAGAACTGAGACCATAAACTCTTCTTTTCTCCTCCCCTCCCGCAGCTTGGTAGTACAAGTCAGCTTCATTAAGATTTGAATTATCACCACTATATGAATAACTTTCTTTAAATTGTGTAAATTTCCCCTAAGTGAAAAAATTCCAACAATTAGAAAGAAGATAACATATAAAACAACTAATCAAAATTGAAAATTCCTCTTATTCCTCATTATAATACGTGTGTATGTGTTTCTATATGTATATAGAGTTATGTATAACTTATCTTTGAAACATACATATATAAGAAAAATATACATGCACATATGATTTATTTAATTTGTAAAGAGAAGAAGGAAGCCTTCAATTTTATTTAATTTTTTTATAGATGAAAATATGAAATTTGAGTTTAAATTCGATGTCTTATAATACTTTAAAATTGATTTTTACTGATAAAACATCACTTTTAACTTATTAATAATATAACTTATATTAATATAATTCCATCACAGTTAAATTTATATTTTTTAATAATTTTTTTGTATATATATATTCTGTGTCATGCAAAGCATGACTAACTGACTAGTTACTTAATAATACCTAAATCCATAAAATAATTTAAATAAACAATTGATTCTCATTAATTAAATATATTATCACATCAATACAATTTGAAATTAAATTAATGCCAATAAAGTTTATATAATATTTAAAAATATATTTTATAAGTTAATTATTAAAATTTAGGTAATTAATTTAATGTAAAAACACATACAAATTAATTAACTACTAAAGTCTTACTAATCCATTATTTTCTTTAGTAATTGAATCAACTAAATTGGACTTATTTATGCCATGCAACAATTGCTTCAAGTTTACTTCTCCCATTTCATTAATTTTTCCCTTATATGGAATACTATTACCTAAATCTGATCCATATAGTAGTGATTACATATTAAGTTTTCAAACAATATAAAATAAATGAAAATGATTTTTTTTTTTTTTTTATCCATGATTTCTTTGTTGCCAACGCCAGTCTCAATTACACTTACACAAGCAGCCAAACCAAGAAATCGAGTTCTTTATTTCCCCTTTTTAATCTTTAGCACATTTCTCATCTTACTCTATTGCTTTCTCTATCAATAACCATGGTCGTAACTCTACTCTCTCACCCCTCTTATCACTTATCAAAATTCTATCTTCCTCTCACAACGCTGCAAAATTCCCTACTTTCTCGCGCCTCTACCCTCTCCCTACCTTCAAGTAATGCTTTTTCTTCTTATTGTATTATCTTTTTCGATTTCTCTTTCTAATTTTTCTTTTATTTTTTAATTGTTTATCTCTGTTTGTGAAATTGGCTCTTTTTCTCCCTTTATTTGTTAGGAGTGAATTTTCTGGGAAAAAGAGTAGATGGGTTTGCTATTATTGACAACTAAGACAATTTCACTATAATCTTTGCTAGGTTTGCTTCTTTTCTTGTCAATTTAATAGCCAATATTCAACTAATTAAAATGTCCAATATATCTTCACAATCTAACCAAATGCAATAATTAATTAATAACCATCAATAGATGAAAATAAAAAGGAATAAGGAAAGTAAAGTACTAATAAAAGAATCGAAACAGAGTGTAGTCACAATAGCAGTGATAATGGTAGACAGCGGCGGCAATAATGCAGAGAACGGGCAGCAACACGGATAGCAAGCAGTGACCGCAGACAGTTAGCGACAACGCGAACACCAAACGGCAAGGCAGACAGCAGGTGGCGATGGCAAACCATGGGTAATAGTGGCTAATAGCAGGAACAAATAGGGATGATGATTTTTTTTGTTAAGGATTCAAAATGTTTTAAGCTGGAATGTGTTTTTTTAAAACAAAAATAGCTATAGATTGCTTCAAAATAAATTTCGTAGCTAAACTTCTAATTAATTTACAGTCATTATTTTCAAAACTTAGCAACAATCAAACTGTCGTCGCTATTTTTGTCAATAATTACAAATCTGATACTTTCTAGCTACGGATACATCCATTGCTACATATAACAAATTAAATTACAATTTAGCTACGAAAAATTCTTAGCTACTTCTGTAGCAAATAGTGCGCAGCATAATTTTGCTACCAAATTAGATTAGAAAATCATAATCCATCGCTATTATTTTAGAAAAAAACATATGCTTTCTGTTTTAACTACAGATTATGCAATCCATTGCTAAATTTGTAGGTAATTAACTACAAAAAGGTTTCCGTAGTAAATTTTTACCGGTAAACTGTTATTTTTTTATAGTGAAATAAGAATTCCAATTTTAAAAAACAAAAAAAGGGTTTTTTCGTCTACTTTGTGTTGTTTAGGCAACATGGCCGAGTGGTACAGTGTATGGGGGGCTGGCACTTGCCTAGTTTTGAAAGGTTAAGAAAGTGAGTTTAATTATATATAAAAAAAAAAGAATCTCCACAAAATTGGTTAACAAATGGGATTCTAATAAAGATCCTATTTTCTTTTCATCTAAAACCTTGGCATTAATCTAAAGGGCTCGTAGAAAAGGATGGAACATGTGTTTAATTTGATGAAAAGTGAAGAACTTTACTAGGGCCTAACATGCCATGAATCCTTTTAAAAGAGAGGCATGCCTTAGAGAATGTGGACACAAATGGTGCATGGTTGTCATCAGCTCATGCCTTAAGGTGTTAAAATTGTTTCAAATTCAAAAGTAATATTTCTTTTCTCCTAAAAATTTGAAAAACACTCCTTTTGTAAAAGCTCGTATATTAATAAATCAAAACACTATGTATAAACAACCTAAACAATAATTCTTGAACACCAAGAACTATTACTCTCTACATTAAAAAAAATTCCATTAATGAAACATATAAATCCATTGGAAAATCAAAAACACATATGTCAGATGAAATGGTAGTTGTAGCTATCTGCTCCAATAATGAATTAAAAAATGAGAGTTTTTTCTCATCTAAGTCCTCAAATTTCACGGTATGCAATTATCCCCTAGCTAAACCAATGTCCACCAAAAGAGGCATATTTGATAAAGTTTTTTTCACTTTAACATAAATTATAACTATAATAATCAACACCAACCAGTATTAATGATAATCTCAAGCCAACAAAAAAAGAGCAAATTCTATTTGAAATCAAGGTTAAAACATACAAAGCAGGCTCTAAAGGTGTATGATGTCCTCTAGTATAATATATCTTATAATCTATATAACATTAATCACAAAATAAAATAGCACAAATTAGAGTGTCAAACATTCCCCCTCATTTTAATTCAAAGTTTAAATTCAAAAATATTTAAAATGAAAAGGAATAACTTGTAAAGTTATAAGTTATATATATGAACCAAAGAAAACAAAAAAAAAAAAGATGCAGTTAAAGGCTAACAAAAAAGCCTTTTAAATTAGATCTAGTAAAGTAGTAAATCATTTCGTAAATCAAAAATTTAGAAAAAAAATATGATAATGAAGTCAATTTTCCTTACTTTACTGAAAAATTACCAAATTTACTAGCATTTTTCCCCATCCAAAAGGAAGAAAAATATTATGGGTTTTTTTTTCAAATGTTATGATTTTCAAATGTAAAATTCTTATATTTTCCACTTAAGATCCAACAATGATATAAGAAGGCATCCCTATTTGCAGTAAAGAATAAGGCAGAGTCATTAAAACTTGATAAACATGTTATCATCCTAAAATTCTTGCTTAAAAGGGAATAAGTATCCTAATCAAAATTATGAACTGGGCTTCTGTTTGATTTTGTAGTAATATTAGTAGTATGGTACCTAATTTGTAACATGGTTTAATTAAATTTCATATATAGATCCACCATGCATTCTTTGACATTATCAACACATCATCTTCATTGTCTTATTTCTTTTAATGTTTTATATCAATAAAGCCATCTACTAAAACCAATTTATGAATTTCACAAATCTCAAATTCAATTAACACTTGATTTTTTATGGCATTTTAAAGCTATCCGATAAGTGAAATATTACACTTGATGGCGACAAAAGGTTATGATTGAAACATAAAACATATGAATCTCAAAATCAAAGAATCGAAATTCTCTTACCTCTTAAATCCTTTTATAACTGTCAAAGGAAACAAAAAATTTTATTAAGGCAAATACCAAATCAAAAATAGAATGCTATGCCTCCCGAAGAGTAAAATCCCTAATATTTTATTACCTGCTACCTTGCTACATAAAGTGAACTAGGTACAAAGGGAATTGAAACTGAAAAAAGATATGCATGTAATTAGAATTATAAAATAGAAAAAAGAGAGAATCAAACTTTGCAAATTAGGAAGGAAGAATTAAAGAGGTTCTTTAAAACCTTGCCAAAGGAATTTATGCTTTAACAAATAAGGAAGAAAGAATCAATTTCTTCTAATAAGGTTATGGCAAACAAATTTGGAGAAATATATTTTACTTCACCAAATGGAATAAAGAAATGGTTAGTCATAATGACTAGTCTATCTTACAAGGGTCTCTCATAAAGCAATAGATATGCTATACCTAAAATATTAAAAAGGAATGATGTAGAGTATGTCAAAAAAGTCCTTAGTTTCTATGAAGCTACTTCAAGTCATTGTATCAATTTTCTAAGTCGAGTTTGAATTTCAATAGCAATATGGGTGATGTAAATAAGAGTAGGGCTAAGTCTTATATAAGAGTAAGGGAAAAGATAGGGAATGATTTATATATGGGTCTCCTTGTAACTCACAAAAAATCTCGATGTTGTGAATAGTACTTTCTCGAGACCGAGAGTACTAATCCTACTGAATGGAAGTCTTAATTATAACATAATTTTGGGTAACATTTGGAATCAAAATGAAGTCGCTTAGGTGGTTAAAAATGACAGTTAATTTTTACGATAATGTCCCGTGACTAGTGATCTAGTTTTAGCTGAATCATAAAAATATTCAAAAGTTACTCAAAAAATTCCAGGATTAGTACAACTTGATATTTAAATATTCCAAATAGTCCATTAGCATTGGAATTGAAATTTTTGGAGTTCGAAAAGTATTTTTACTAAAAATCAAGAAAAGTAAATAATGGCATTTTATTTAGTTTTTCTTATTTTTTGAGATATGATTTTTAGAGGGTTATAGGGCATTAATTATAAAATTTTAAGTGAGGTTAATTGAGGGTAACTGGAATTTTTGGAGTTCAGCAAGTATTTTTACTAAAATCGGCAAAAGTAAATAATGGCATTTTATTCAGTTTTTCTTGTTTTTCGAGCTCCGATTTTTAGAGGGTTATGGGGCATTAATTATAAGATTTTAAGTGAGGTTAATTGAGGGAAACTAGAGTGGAAATAAGAAAGGAAAAGTTGAGGAATTTAAGAGAAAATTGGCTAACACTATAAAAAGGGTCAAAATTGACTAATTTAGTCAATATGTGAATAGTTATCCCTTCCTCGCTTCCCCCTCACTTTGTCGACACACTCCCTTCACTATGGGAGTCTGATTTTTCTTTTTTCAATCCCACCAATCTTTCGCACCAAAATAAATCCTTTAAGCCTCTATGACTCCTAGAAGCTAGTAGAAGTGAGAAATCGCCAAAAAATCAAAAGAATTACTCGATTTGGAGTCTCGATAAATAATGACTATTTTTTGTTCAAGTAAGTTTTTCTAAGTTCCAATATTTTTTCGTGTTCAATAGGTGCCTAAGAGTCTATCTATGTGGTCAGATTTAATTTTTGAAGCGTATTTGATTTTACACAAATTTTACAAAATCGAATCTGTAATTGATAGTTGACCTGAGCAAGAATCGAAAGGATAAGGGCAAGGCGAAGGCGTGTGTGTGATCATAATCACCTGTTGAACTTGTAGTAAGTGAAATTTTGGAAATTTAATGGGTGTATGTGTGTGTTTGCATTTATGAGTGTATGTACATAAATATGGAAATTGTGAAATTTAGTGTAATTAATGCAATTATATGTTTTAATGATGTTTGTTTGTTTTATTAAGTGAAAATAAATGCTAGAAATGATGAGGAAATGAATGGCATATGTGTGTGTGTTTATAGGCCAAAATTGGCCTTAGGCTTGACATATGGATGTTGTTAATGTGAGCATGTTAAAATGTCATAAATAATCATTTATGTCTTGTAATAGTTTTGGTTGAATAAATGTTATGTGTGTGGTGTTGTGAGTGATTTGAAATGGGTTTTAGTGGCCTTGAGGTTGGTATGGCCGAATAGCCTATGTAGGAAGTAAGTGTATGTGAAATGTATGATATTCTTATGTTGAACATGGTTGAATGTATATGAAGGATCTTGATGAGAGTTGGATCAATGTTAAAAAGCAAAAAAATGCATGTTCCATGATGCCTTAGAGTGTGGGTCGCATGTATGTATAAATGTTAATGTGAGCATATGAGTTGAAGGGTTAATGTATGTGAGAATGCTAAAAAGTGTGTGTGTGCATATTATGGCCGAATGGCCAATGAGTTTGATTATAGATATGCTCTTGATTCCTACATGCCTAATATGTTAGATTTATATTTATGTGATGTATTGAGACATTATAGCCAAAATTTGTGATGAAGGCATAATGTAATTTTTTTGGTGGAAATCACACCTATTATGCTTGCTATGTACCATAAGCATTGTACAATGGCATGAGAAATATTGATACCATTTTAATTGTGCATGCAAGTTATTATATGTAACATTTTAAACTTTGACATAGTAAAAATGAGAATGATGAACATAGTTTCTCAGTTGGTCATATGTTGGCCTAATCACCATGTTTAATTAAATTAAGATATGTAAATTAATTAATCAAGAAAAGTAAAAATATGGTGATTGGCCTATACCAGTTAACAACTTAGATTGGATAGGTTGACCGGTCAACTAGGGGTTTAGTAGCTGCAAGGACACTTCTGTCTTTTTAATGACCTTCGGATCTAGTAATGACCATTTGGTCTAAAAATGACTTTAGAGTCTGAAAATGACTTTCGAGTTAGGAAATGACTTTAGAGCCTTGGTGGTCCAAATGGCCTTGATGGCCCGATTTTCCCGTTATCCAGTATAGATAAGTGTTTTCCTATGTATGGGCATTAATTTACATAAAGGACTAAGTGTTAATTATTGAAATATTTGGTTTTATTGTTATGTTTAAATATGGACATTAAGATGAGTGTTTATATTTATGAAGTTGCTGGATGCTTGTATAAATTATTTTGTTATAAGTATGATAAGAGCACGTAAGAATGTAGCCATATGCATGTAATTTGCCTTTTCTTTTACATATGCTTGCTAATACATGAGCACCTTAAATTTTCTTAATTTCACCACTAAGTAAATTTGCTTAGCGCATCGTTTTATTTGCGATGCATAGGTTAAAGAACTATATTAGAGTTAAAGCCTCGAATTTGTTGCAGATTAAGAGCAAACTACTTTTTTAGTATTTTGCTGATTTGTATATATTATTTTGTGATGTAAATGGTTAGATAGCACTCGTGTGTAATATAAAAGGGATTGGGCCTAATCTGGGATTGTTATTATTTTGTAACTGTTCAAACAGGTTTAAACTATATTTTGTTGCTTATTTGCAAATGTTTCTGATATTGAGATGTGTTGTGGTTGTGGATGGTCAGAAGGACCACATTGATGTTGAGAATGAGATTAATGAAATATAGAAGTGTTGTTTTCATATGCAAGTTACTATTCATTTTGGGATAGTTCATCGGTACAGCTGTTATGCTGCCGAATTTTGGGCATAAGGATTCCCGAAATAAATATAGCATGTTAAACGCATTTTAATTGTTTTAAGAATCAATTTTTTGGTACTTAAATTCTAAATCAGCTATGGTTTAAAAAGGTTATAATTTAACCGGATTTTTAAGTAAAGGTGAAAGAGTTAAGTAAGTTCGATAACACATTTGTGTGCATATCCCTTATTCGGGTCCGGCAACCGGATCAGGTAAGGGGTGTCACACTCCTTCTTTTATAAGCCATAAAAAAAAGGATGTCTTTGAGTATGTTAAGCACGAGATTGGAGACATTCACAAGTGTGGAATTAGAATTGTATTCAGGAGCAGGAAAGGAGGTTCTCATAAAACCAACTGCTCTTTCCATCCCAGACTATGTTTTGAGTGTGTTCATGTTCTTAGTCACTTTTTTGTGCGGAGATTGAAAAAATATTGAATAGCTTTTGGTGGGGAAATGGGTGTAAGAATAAAGGTGGAATAAATTGGACGAGTTAGATTGGCTTTGCCTTCTTAGAGGAACAAAAGGCATAGGTCTTGAAAAACTTGGTTAATTTAATATTGCTATGCTAGGCAAGCAAATTTGGAGGTTGTTAGCTAATCCTCATTTTGTAGTGGCCCATGTGCTAAAAGCGAGACATTACCCAAGGTGCTCTATTTTGGATGTTAATATTGGGCATGATCTTAAGTTTCATGAAGGCTTGGTCTTTTCATAAGGAAGGGCATAGATGGTGCATTAAGAATAGGGATTCTATAAATATTTGGGATTCCCCTTGGCTTCCAAATGCACAAAGCCCTTTTATTTCCACTACCCTTAAGGAAGGGTTAGAAAATATGTTAGTTCAAGATCTTAAAAGAAATGAAAGAGGTGGTTGGGTTTGACTTCTTATTGAAGATATTTTTAATGAGAGAGATTAAGATTTGATTTTTAAAATTCCTTTTAAC
Organism: Hura crepitans; assembly: GCA_948208565.1. Taxonomy (NCBI): domain Eukaryota; kingdom Viridiplantae; phylum Streptophyta; class Magnoliopsida; order Malpighiales; family Euphorbiaceae; genus Hura; species Hura crepitans. The sequence goes on along the minus strand of CANXYI010398379.1, from coordinate 1,973 downwards.
AATAAAAGAAATAAAGATTGTTGGCAATGGTTTCATGATAAGAAAGGTAGTTGCATTATTAAAAGTGCATATAGCAAAGCTTTAGATTGCATCAATTTTTGAGTTAAGCATTAAGATATATTTGGAAGGATATTTGGTGTTTGAATATCACTTAAAAGATCAAGAAATTTGGATGGAGAGCTTTTTAGAACTCTTTGCTTACCATGACATCATTAGCTTCTAGAAAGGTGGATGTATGTTAGATAATCATATCTGTAAAACCTATCCAAAAACCATTTTGCATATTCCTTATTGACTGTCTTTTCTTTGTTGAATGCTAATATCTCTCTAGTTTGGCCTATAATCCTTGGGAAGATCAATCTTTTTGGTGTGGCTGGATATTACATTTGATAGTTTGGAAGAGGGAGGGTCGAGCAAAATTGCTTGTTTGATGTTGGTCTATTTAAGGTCACAAAAATGATTTAATTTGGAAAGGTTATGTCTTTTTTTCCCCCAACTTTGCTTCACAAATGTAATTTTTTCTCCAATGTTAGGTTCAAGTAAATAAGCCTTTTGCTCATTTTGATTATGCCTTGGGTTTATCTTCTTAAGCCTAAAGAGGATTGGTTAAAGATTAACTCTAATACAACATATTTCTCTTAGTTTAATATTGCAGGTTTTGGTTTGGTGGTTAGGAAACATGAAGGAAATTTCGTTATTGTTATTTCTTCAACTCTTATTCACTGCCTTGATCCAGATCATGCAAATGCTAGGGAATTGAGAAGCTTTTACTGGTCCAAGGACCAATACTTGCAGCACATTGTTCTTGAAATTGATTCACAAGTTCTAGCTCATGCTACAAATAATAAACTCCGATTTATCTAATGTTGATTTAATTATTGATTATTGTCTCGCATTATATAGAGAGCTTTCTTTGGTAAAGGTAGCCTCTGTTAAAAGAACTGCAAACAAGGTAACCTATAATATTGCTAGAATGTCTATCAACAAGAACGTAACTATATATTGGGAAGTTAGTCCCCTAGAGTTCCTGCTGCCTATTTTGGCTAATGATATCCAATAATTGGTCTCCTGTTTTCTTCAAAACAAAATTATGCTTATCATACAAAGTTCCACCTAATACATATATGATCCTCTGAATTTGTCTATATCAATCATTTAGCTCTAAATTAATTGGAATGTCACTTAGCTTCTCAAATTATCGATTTTCACTATCATTCAGCCCACTAAATTAATGAGAAGACCACTTAGTCTTTTAAACTATTTATTTTGATCATCACTTAATCTCTTACCCATTAATCCATTATTTTCAATGGAAATATGATATTTGTCAATAAGAGACTAAATAGTAATAAAAATTGACATTTCAAAAGATTAAATGATTTTTCAATAAATTTAAAAAGTTAAATAATCGATAGTTACAAAGTCAAAGAGGCACGTATTTGTTAAGCCTATATATTAATACTATTATCATTAATTTAATTTCCCACTTAATGCTTCGTAGTCGTAAAACTGTTTTGCTTCATGCCTAGGAAGGAAGACGGCTAAAGAGAAAACTAATGACGCATTTTTGTCATATATGTTTTTATGGATAGTGATTTCTTTTCTTTCTTTCGCTTGGCCTAGTGGATATGGATTATCTTTTTTTTTTTTTCCAAAATTTTGTACCAATAATGGTTTCATCTTATTTTCCGTGAAAGAGGATAAAATTCATTGCTTTATCATTTACTCAAGAGTCAACTTTCGAGGTTCAGGGCTTTTTTTTTTTCAATTTAAGGGTGTGTATTTGTGGATTCAATTTAAAAATCAAATTGAATTAGTTAAGATATGAATTAATTAAAAAATTAAAGAATTAAAATCAAATTAAATTGTAAAAAATAACAATAACTAAACCAAAATATTTCTAATTAGAAATTAGATTAAATTAAATTAAAGTAACCAAAATTTAAATTAGTTAAAAAAGATTTTTCATTTTC
>CANXYI010398372.1:0-11680 GCA_948208565.1 Hura crepitans | reverse complement strand
TATATTTTTAGGTCCAGTATTGATTAATGTTTAAGCCATATTATCCTTGATTTTATTCCATATTTAACTCCTATTTAGTTGCCATTTACTATCCAGGTATATTTTTGGTTCAGGCAATGGTCAATTCTAGACAGTTATAGGTCATTTCTTCATTTTGCAATAGTAATTTCTAGGTCTATTTCTTTGTTTTTTTTCAGTGTAGTTGTCACTCAAAAATTTATACTTTCTATAGCCTAAAGCCATTCATTCTCTAGGCCATTTACAAGGCCTAATCATAGGCTTTCAAGCAATGCCATATAATCACAATATCATAGCCCTTTTAGGAACATTTTAGGCTAATTCAAGTTCACTTCACATGTTTAAGTTTAAGTCACCTTCTAGGCCACTTTCCAAGCCTATATTTCAAGTACTTTTACATTTATCCTAATTCATTTGGTTCATCCATTTATACCATGCTAATTCTCAAATTAAGCCAATGACATGTCATATGATAGTTTCACATACCTTAAGCCTAATATACATGCCAAACCACCATTTTATATAATATAAGGCTAATATACATGTTAGGCAAGCTTGATTATTAGTGTACAATATTTATCCACATGCTAAACTAAATAGCTACATATACACAACATGTATACATACATTTACCATGAACCTTAAACATCATTTTAGCTATGAAATCAAGTAATCCATATACCTATACCTATGCCAAGGCTCTCGGCCATACCTATACCTCGTGCCCATTATACACTTTTCATACTATTCTCAAGTAATTCATCACATTTCAATACTAAAAACCATCACTATCATATCAAACATCACAAATGCACACCACAATCCACTCACCACCTCTTGGCCACTCACTAACACCTAATCAAACACATACCAATCAACCTATTCAAGTTAATATCCTTCACCAATCAATCCCAAAACCTTAATAATCATATAAACACTATGTTAAGCCATCATATGCTCACGCTCAACCCCTATACACCCCTCGACTAGCAAGTAATTCAAAAGTTCACAAGCCAATTTCAATATAACCATTTAACTAACATCTTTTAAATTATATACCTTAAGAATTCAAGTAAAGTCACATATTATAAACCCAATCTAGCCACATTTAAGCCCTATTCCAACCATGAAATTAAAAAGGCATGAAGTGAATACAAGAGTTCACTTACCTCAATTACTAGGAGATAGAATTGCCACTAATTTCAAGCCTTTAAGTCCTAAAAAATCTAGCCCCTTTCACTAAAGAGTTCCTCTTTTCTTTAAGCCAATTGTCCTCTAATTCCCTCTAAACCACACACCACACACCTCATTAGGACTTAGGCCATATAGACATTTAAATATACCTATGAAAACTCACCTTACACTCTTTTTGGAATGCCTTCTGACCCTTGAACCTTTGGTGATTTTTAATTAAATGATGAGTGCTCCTTTTGCCATGCTTCATCTTCCACAATTACCCTAACATATAAGGATAATTTTTAGTGTGTTTATTTTTTTTGAAAGAAGAAGAAGAAGATGTTGAAAATGGTCATCTTTCCCCTAAATGGCATCAGTTCCAGTAATAAGAAGAGAAGAAAATTTTCTTCTTTTGTGAGTGGAATTTGCCACTTAGCAAGACACACTTGACATGTGTAAGGGCCCTTTGGCTAGTTGGCATGGTACGGGTGGGTCCCACGACCTCTCGAACCATCCCGAAAGGGCTTAATTTTAACAGAAAATTCAAAAATTCACTAAAAATCATAGAGACCTCAAAAAATTATGCTATTTATTTTAAAATTCTTCATTTAATCCCTTTTACGTGCTCATAAATTTTTGTGGCCAAATTCCATTGATAGGGCAATTTTTAGACTGCCTCAATTTATGTGCCAACCTTAAAAATTATGAGAATTTGCAAACAACCTCAAATTTCAAAAATTCTTTCACCAATGGACTTAGCAAAATTTTTAAGCTTCAGAGTATGATATTTTTGAGTTCATCCGAGCATATCCTGAGTCATTCTCGACCTGACTTAGTTTAACCCCATAGATTAATAGATTATAGCCTAAAATGAATTATTAGTTCTGCTAAATTTTTAAAATTTGCCTTTTTCATCAATTTAGAGCCCCTTGAAGTTTCATGACTAGTGTCGCTACCTCGACCCTCATATAAGTGACCCGAAATCCCGAGCACACTTTCCAGACCTAGTGGCACTGTTCATAAAGCTTCAACATATAAGCATTACACCTATTATTGATATTCGTATCTCAACTTGTGTAGTTGCCCTCATAGACCTTAAGGGGGCTGCACCCGTACATTATAATAAAAATATCAATATCAAAGTACAATTGTCCTCGTGGATAAATATATTATGACATCAAAGTGTCCTAGTAACTGCTACTCCCTAGTTGACCAATCAACCTATCCAGTAGGTGTGTACCTAATATGGGCCTCAATTTCAATTTCTTATTACGTTCTCTATCTTAAATCAAATATTCATTTTACATTGCACATGTTCAAATGCAACATATTATGATTGCAGTTGCTTTTTGCTTTTCACATTTTAATTATCACCTTTTCTACCTCTCATCACAACATGTCTTTCCTTACCTTAAATTCTTAGACATAATTATGTCACTTTGTTCATGTCATTCCATATAAATTCATTACATAAATTTTCCTCTTCCTTCATTAGTCATTTGGTCATCCAAATCATTAAAATTAAAGTTTCACATTTTTATTTCTTCATATAATTTAATATTTCATTACTTGGTATAAAATCTCATTTTATACACACCAACAACTTAGCTTTAAGTCATACAATCACTAACACCTCATTCGACCACTCTAACCTAATCCACCCAAATTTCATATTTCCTTAAATTAAGTGTTTAAAGCATACCACATCACTTAGTTAGAAACAATCTTACATAATTTACCATTAAACAACAATTATATCTATTTAATTTTTGTAAGCATATCATTCGGCCACTTATAGTTCTTAACCAACCACCATGTTTTTCCTCTATTTTTTTCATATCATTTAGGCATCAAACAATATTTACATATCATTCCTACTCATTACTCATGCATGCAAATGCCATTAAACATAAACATACATATAACATACACATGTACAGATGCCTAATTTGCATAATTTAATAAAATTCAATGCATAAATCATTAAATTCACTTACTATGGCTTTCGAAACACCTCTAAATCTCTCTTCAAGCCTTGTCTTCCTTCTTTTCTATCACTTCCCCTTTTTTCTACAAACATACACATCACTCATCAAAGAAAATTCAACAAAATTCTATAAATTTTCAAATTAAATTCTAAGCTCAAATAAACATTATGGAACTTAAATCCTATCATAAAAAATTATAAAACATAAAAATAACCATTAATTCTCACCTTGATCACTATTACCTTAGATGAATTCCTCTCTTTTTAGGCCTTCTCAAGGCTTTAATTCAACAAAATAGGTATAAGTTGATTGTAAAGGCAATTTTGATATATTTAGGAGGAACAAATTTAGTGGTTTTAGTGGTAAAAATGAAGAAAAGAATTTAAGGTTCATGGGAAAGGAATGGTGTTAGGAGAAAGGGGGAAAGGGAGGAAGAAAACTGATTTAAAAGGTCTAGGGTCCATTCTTATGAAGGAATGAAGGGCTAGCTGAGTGACACTTGGCAAATGAAAGGCTAAGATTAAATCTAGGTGATTCTCTCTTTAAAAATTCATATTTAATACTATAAATCTCAAATAATTCAGCTAATTATGCCAAAAATCATCAAAATCAATACTTTACATATCTCCTAAAAATCAAAATTAAATTCCATAAGAAACTATTTATTTTGGGTAAAATCATTATAAATTAATTTAGTTAAATTACTTTCTAATTTTAGAAAATTCAAAAATTAATTCCATTAGCTTAGATAGAATTTCTACCATTAGGTCATACTAATTTCATAATTTTTTGAGCACTTTTAAAATATTTTATCATTTAGCTTCAATTAAGTCACTTTTCATTGGACACTGATAATCAAACTTGCATTTCTAATGTAACACCCTTAGTCGATTCCTGAAGAAACCCAATAAGAATGCTACTTCCCATATATTCACCCATCATGAAATTACTCTTGAATTCATTCATTTAACACTTAGTGTTTTCATTGTAATTAGCATATCGGTTTGTTATTTTTAGATCTTTCATTATATTGCCATTATATAAGTCATAATACATTGTTAAAAACTTTCGTTCCATTTGAAAAACATTTAATAGAAAATCAGATATCATAATAGTTACTTGGGTTAAAAACCAAAAATTTTCTTGTAAAGAAAATCACACTTCTATATATATCAATCATCACTTCACATCCATATGGACCCATTTGGTTCTCTCAACTTAGAATTCATAAATAACAAAATCATAGCACATGCATCATAGCCATAATAGGCATCACAAGTTCTGAAACCCATCATAAAATTGAAACAATAGATAACAACATTCATATATATATATATATATATATATCATTACAGACACATATTGATCTTTGATTTTCTATTATTATTTACATGCCATAATTTATGACTACATTCACTTTTATCATTCTTACCTAAAATCATATTCTAGCTATACATGAGTACACACTTTTAATTATAGACTAAAATTAGATAGAGAACTATACCCTAAAAATACTGTTCAGTTACTGAGGCTTGACTCTCTCGTGCTTCCTATCTTTTACCTATGCATTGGAACACAGATACACTAAGTATAACTCAGTGGTGAACTTGAGAAACATAATATACATTTACACACTCACAGATACAATCATGCAACTACAGAAAATATGCAGTAGTTTAAGTGTTTAATAGATAATTATAGGTTATATACAATAATGCACCTATTAAGCTAATATATCTTCATTCTTACAAACCAATCACTATTCATTTCATAACATAGTTAAATTTTTCATAATATGACTTAGATTTAATATGGCCCATACTGATAGACTATACCTACAAACACTAGATAGTGGAATGAGAATTGTGTAATGGCCCATATTTTGGACCTTAGTAGCTGCACTTACCTATCATACAGTGGCTCCTATTGAACCTCACCAGCTATACCTACACCATTTTATAATGGCCTACATTGAACCTCAGCGGCTATAACCACAATATGGTATATAGTATAGTGGCTCTCATTAGACCTCAACAACTGTTCCTGCATTATTATATAATGGCTCTAATAAAACCTCGACTGCTAAACTCATCCATAACAATAATACAAATGATAATAATTGACTTGACTTAAATTTAGCAGTTGCTTAATTTCTTGGTTGATCAGTCAACCCATTCAGTGGTTGTCTAACTATTCGAGCATTAAATTCCAATTTTTATTTTCCATTCAGTTAATGGTTAATCGATAACATTTAATGTCACAATTTACTATTCATTTGGTCTTTTTATGACCACTTATCACAATCACATTTTTAGGTGATCTTTATGATCACTTGTTCATTCTCATTTCCACTCATTTCTCACCAATAATGTCATTTATTCATCTCACTTAATTACATTTCAAATATCACATAATTGGTTCATTTGCACTTCCATATGTGCATGTTTTTCTATAACATAATTTCATACTCATTTAACATATTTTTATTAAATAATGTTCCATTTCATAAAACATATATCTTTAAGTCAAATTTTTTTCTTAAAACTAAGCCATTAACATATCTATATTTTTAATACACATACACACACTTATAATACACCATTCGGCCATTTATTGATCATCTCATTACATAATCACTTTTATGCATTTTATCTCATTTTTATACTTCATATACATATACCATTGAATTACCATAATCATATCACCAAATATCACACATTTACATATCCAATTCAAACTTCCATACACATAATTCATACTTTTACATAAAACACATTCACATGCATACATTTAAACCCAAATTTAGATAGCTTTTCAAGGCTTGTTAGTGCCTTGTTCTTTCTCTTTTCCTCATTTTCCTACACATACACACACTTCACCTTAGGAAGTTCATCAAAAATCCTATATTGCTCTAAATTCAATTCTAATTATATGAATTACCTTAGAATCAATCCTAGTCCTCATAACAAAAATAAAAATTGAATTATAACCACTTACAAATCTTGGTGACATTATTCACCAAGTTGTAAATTCTCCTTCCTTAAGCTTCCTTTTCACTTTCCATCACTTTGAATGATCAAACTAGATTGTGGAGGCTAAGATTGATCTATGATTTAGGATTTTTAATAGAGAATTTGAGGAGAAAATGAAGAAAATGGATGTGAAGAAAATGCCCATAAATGGCATCGGCCATGAGGGGAAAAATGAGGAAGATGACTCCTTTTTGGCATATGTGAGCTTCCCGCATGTGCTAGCCCATTTATGTGGATGGCTCATGGCCCGATTTACTTAATGCATAGTTTATACAACTTGTTTATTCTCAGTTTTCTTTTAAACTTTGAAAATTCATTTTAATTTTTAACACCTCTAAAAATATTGATTTTAGTGTAAAAAATTCTCAATTAAACCCATTAAAGGCCCTATAAAATCTCGAGTCAAAATTTCATAGTTAACCTGAGTCATTATTCACTCACGAAATATAAAAATTTTGAATAAATAGTAAACAAAATCAGAATATTAAAATTCTTTCTCTAATAGACTCATTAGAATTTTTAATTTTTATTGTATGCCATTTTTAGGTCCATCAGGGCACATCCCAAATCATTCTCAGCACAAACCTAACTAATATCACTATTCATTAGTTTATAGCCTGTTATGATTTATTGGTTTTACTAAATATTTTAATTATTTTATTTTATCATTTTATGGCTTGTCAAAGTTAGACTAGCAATACTTGCCCTTTGTGGCGATTATGTAGTGTCCTAACATCTCAATAACACTATTCATGGCTTGAAAGTACTATTCATAAAACAAGTTTCATAAGCATTACATTTCTTCCCCTCTTAAGGAATTTCATCTTCAAAATTACTTAAGGAAAATAGGTGTGGATACTACACTTTCATCTATTCCTCACTCTTCCATGTTATCTCTTCTGAGTTATGGTGCTTCTATAGCACTTTCACTAGTGGTATTATTTTGTTTCTCAATTCTCTAACTTCTCTAGCTAACACTTATACTTGTTCCTCCTTATATGTCAAATCTTGTTGTACTTGAACTTCTTTTATAGATATGACATGTGAAGGATCATATTGATATTGTCTCAACATTAATATATAAAATACATCATGTATTTATTGCAACTCTAGTGACAATGCTAACTGATAAGCCACTGGTTCCACACGCTCTATAATCTCATATGGACCAATGAACCTTGGGCCCAATTTCCCTTTCTTGCCAAATCTAAGGATTTTCTTCCGTGGAGATACTTTTAAGAACACTCTATCACTAACTTTATACTCAATATCTCTTCTTTTCAAGTCTGTATATAACTTATGTCGATTAGTACTAGCTTTTAATTTGTCTTTTATAACTCTCACTTTCTCTTTTGTATCCTTGATCAAATTCAATCCCATAAGTTTACTCTCACCAGCTTCACTCCAATAAAGTGGAGTCCTGCGCCATCTACCATACAATGCCTCATACATTGCCATACATAAGCTAGTATGATAACTATTGTTATAGGCAAACTTAGCTAGAGATAGGTATTGACCCTAGCTTTCTTTAAACTCAATTACGCAGCTACATAACATGTCCTTCAGTACTTGTATCACTTGCTTTAACTCTCTGTCAGTCTGTGGATAGAAAGCTATATCAAAGGCTAATCAAGTTCTTAAAGCATCTTGCAACTTCTTCTAAAATCTAGAAGTAAAATATGGATCCTAATATGATATTATGGTTATTAGCACTCTATGTACTCTCACAATCTCATCTACATACATCTATGCCAGCCTATCCAATGAATAGTCCATTCTAACCGAAATGAAATGGTCTGTCTTATTCAGTTTATCCACTATCACCTATACAACATTGCATTTACTTCTGGTCATCAGTAGTCTTATGACAAAGTCCATGGTAATTTTCTCCTATTTCCACTCTAGTATTGCTATAGGATGTAATAGTCTAGATAGAACTTGATGCTCAACCTTTACTTGCTAACATGTTAAACATTTTGCTACATAATTTACCATATCTCTCTTTATTCCTAACCACTAATAATAAGGTGTCAAGTCCAGGTACATTTTTATGCTCTTTAAATGCATAGCATATAGAGCTTCATGTGCTTCTTGCAATATTTGCTTTTTTAATTCATTAACATCAAGTACACATAATCTATCCCCATAATACAGACATTCATCTTCTTTAATCTCAAAGCTAGTGGCTTTCCCTTTTTTAACTTTACTCATTAGCTACATAAGCTACTCATCTCATTTCTATACTTCTTTCACTTGCTACTTAAAATTAGGTTTTAGTTGTAATTTTGCTAAGATAGCATCATCTAGAGTATATTTTACTCGAGCTTTCACAAATTTAATAGCAACAATAAACTTTTGACTCAAAGCATCAGCAACTACATTTACTTTCCCTAAATGGTAGTCAATCAAGCAGTCATAATCCTTTATCAACTCCATCTGACATTGTTGTCTCAAATTCAAATCTTTTTGTGTAGAAAGGTAATTCAAACTCTTGTGATCTGTGTAAATGTAACACCTCTCACCATATAAATAATGTCTCCACACCTTTAAAGCAAACATTATTATAGTCAATTCCAAATCATGTGTCAGGTAGTTCTATTCATGCGACTTCAATTATCTCGAGGCATAAGCTATCACTTTTCCCTCTTGCATTAGTACACACCTAAGCTCATTATGCGAAGCATCACTATATATCACAAAGTCTTTACCTTGCTTGGGGCTATGTAAGAATAGGCACTTCAGTAAACATCACCTACCTAGCACTTATCATCCTAGACAAATTTCACATCTTTTCTTAATAGTCTTATGAGTGGTGTGGCAATCATGGAAAATCCTTTCACGAATCTCCTATAATATCTGGCCAATCCTAGGAAACTATGAATCTCTGTCATGTTCCTAAGAGGCTTCCACTCTATCACAACTTTTACTTTACTTAGATCAACTCTAATTCCATCTGCCGATGTAATATGGGTCAAAAAGGCTACCTTTATCAACCAAAAGTCACACTTACTCAGCTTTGCATACAACTAATTCTATCTCAATGTTTGTAATATGATTCTTAAGTGCTACTTATGTTCTTCCTAACTTTTGGAATACACCAGAATGTTGTCAATAAAGACCACAACAAATTGGTCCAAGAATGGCTTGAAAATTCTATTCATAAGATCCATAAATGCTATCGGGGCATTAGTAAGCCCAAATGGCATCACTAGAAACTCATAATAAATGTATCTAGTTCTAAAAGCAATTTTTGAAATGTTGCATTCCTTAATCCTCAGCTGGTGATAACCTGATCTCAAATCAATCTTTGAGAACATGCTAGCTTTTTTGAGTTGATCAAATAAATCATCAATTCTAGGTAGTGGTACTTGTTCTTAACTGTCATCTTATTCAACTGCCTATAGTTTATACATAATCGGAGTGATCCATTTTTCTTCTTCATAAATAGCATGAGTGCTCCCCATGGAGAAACCCTTAGTTTGATAAAACCTTTTTCTAATAGTTCTTGTAATTGCACTTTCAATTCTTTCAATTCTATAGGTGTCATCTAGTATGGTGTAATAGACACTGGAGTAGTACTAGGATACACCTCAATCTCAAACTCTACTCACGGGGTAGTGGCAATCCTAGAAGTTCATCAGGAAAGTCCGATACCGTAGGTATCTGATCAAGACTTGCAGTAAGATTACTATCATCAATGACATAAGCAAGATAAGCTTTACATCCTTTTCGGATGAGTCACCTCGCTGTTACAATTAAAATTAGTTTAGGTAAAGAATCTCTCTCACTATAGATTATCATATCACTTCCCTTAGCTATCTGAAGGGTAAGCTTCTTCTATTCATAATCAACCATTGATTGATGTTTAGACAACCAGTTTATGCCTAAAATAACATCAAACTTATGGAAATGAAGTTTAATAAAGTTAGCTGAAAACACTATATCTCATATCATCAGAGGAGAACACCTATACACTCAGTTCATTGTCACACTTTGTCCAATGGGATTGCTAACTAAGATGTCAACATCTATAGGTTTAGGCTCTAATCCCTTATCTAATGCTTGTACAATACATATATATGAATACGTAGATCCTAGATCTATCAATGCCAATACACGAGTATCAAGTAGATATAATATACTAGTAATTACATATGATGCCTTAGCTTCCTCATAAGCTCAAATTGTATACTGACGAGTTAGAGCTCATGTCTCAATTTTGGTCCTCTAACTCAAGCCTACCTTATCATTCTTATCATCTTACTAGCCTTTGCCAGTTGTTGGTGATGAAGCTTGTACGCCACTTAGCTTCTATAGGCAATCTCTCTGATCATGTTCCCTCAAACCATATATGAAGCATTCACCTTTCTTTGAGAACCAACATTCTCCTTGATGCTTCTTTTTACAAATCATACATTTTGGAGGTGGATTTCTAGCAGTAGACCTCGAAGCACTAGAGGCTTACTTAGAAGGTCGTGGCCTAAACTATGAAGCTTGACCATGCCTCTTACTCTAGCCCTATCTCTGTGATTGATGTGTGGTATAAAATTCTTTCTACTTCTTTCCTCCCTCAAATGCTGCACTAGCTTGCCTAGCTAAAAATAATCTCTTTCTTTGAAATAATTCTCTTTTTTCTTTCATCATTTCTTCCATCGCATATGCTATAGAGACTAGTACAAAAAATTCTCTAATCTTAGGGTTTGATATATGTATTCTCAGTTTAATATTAAAACCCATTTTAAACTTCTTACAATAGACCCCTTTAGTGGGTAAATAATCCTTTGCATACCTTCTTAACCTAGCAAAGTCTTTCTCATACTTGGCATAAATTTTCTCCCTTGCTTGAAATCCATAAACTCTTGCTTTTTCCTATCCAAGTATATCTCTGAGATTTATCTTTTCTAGAACTCTTGAAGAAAATAGTCCTAGGTAAGATTAGCCACTTGTTCATGTCCCTTATGTTTTCCTTGGATTAATCAAATCAAAACAATCGAAGACTTGACCTAAGCCTTACTCCTCGAGTCTCAAAAGATGAGAAGGAAACTAAAGGAATCCATGGCCACCTCTATTTGATTAGCCTAGGAGAAATGAGTTGGGCACCATAAAGTAAGAGTTGCCACTTGACCCAAGTTGAGAAATACCTTATAGGGCCAAAACTAGAGCGGTTTAGAACCTCACTCTTATTTATACCCCACATTAATATAGAAATTTGGTTTGAATTTATAATATTATTCCTTTTCTGAAGCAATATTTTACAATTAGAGTAAATCACATATTCACGTATGAGAATTTACAAAGTATATTTATAAAAAAATAAATAGGTGTTTAGAATTCAAATATCATACATGAAATCGGGCAGTTGATTGTCTTGAGAACTTTGGTTCTCACATGCCAATATTGGAAAATGGATTTTATTGTAGTGATTTTTATTAAAATCAAATAATTGGTTTGAGAACTTTAGTTCTC
>CANXYI010398031.1:0-14566 GCA_948208565.1 Hura crepitans | reverse complement strand
TTACCTAAGAATTTACTAAAATATATTACTTCTCATTTATCCCATAAATATTAACCTTTACGCATTATTTTCTCTTTTTCACAATTTTGGCCTACTCAAAAATCTCATAAATTCTTATTTTTCCTTTCACATTTTCCTCTTCCTACTCATTCAATAAAACTCAAATTACATGTCTAGAATATCATTTTCACTAAAAGAATCATAACATAAAAATTCACCAATATTCATAAACAATAAATGTACATATTCGTAACATATTCATAGAATTAGAATGCACTTACCTTCCTTAGCTTCATTTCTCTTATTCTTTATATTCATTTATCCCTTTTCACTATCCACTCACCATGCTTCATTGACTCCATAACTATACCTCATATGGAAATCCCATAAAAAAACATTAATCAATTTAATCTTTAATCACTTACTTTAATATTTACTAATATGATTAATATAACTCATAAAATTACCTAACTTAGGGGCAAGATACTTGCACATAGGTTGCCTCAAATTCATTTCCTTCCTCCTCATTCTCCCTCAAATTTTCATCCATTCTCTTATAGTTTAAATGACTAAAAGGCAAGGCTTAAAAGAGCATTCTTTTGTAAGTGTTTTTTTTTTGTGATTATTTGGTGTAGTAGGGTGAAAAAAATGGGAAAGGGAGTTTCATGAGGTGAATTTCAACTATGGTGGCTTGGAAGGGAGGAGTTGGCTGAAACAAAGTGAATTAAATAATTATTTTTGCATATTTAAAAGCTAAATGGATTGCTAGAATTTAAAGTTAATATATACATGTAGATGGATGAAATTAATCCTTGGGTATATGTATTAAACATCATTTAATTAGTTACACCTCATCACCTCCCTCTTTCCACATGGATGGCCATGATTAATCCATATCTCAACTTGTTCTAAAGGCCCAAAGTGCTTCTTACACAATTATTTGTCATTTTTCTTACACATATATACGTTTAATTGAATTTATTTCATATTTTTTTCTCATAGTTCCTATTTCAAAAAATTTCAATACTGTGATTTTAGATTGCTCATAATTTTTGACCTTTAGGATGTGCCACTTCTAGAATTTTCTGAGCACATTTCTAAATTTTTCCATTCAAATCTAAGCAATTTATAATCCACTGTAGATTGTAAATTCAGATTTTATTTTTGACTTTTAACCTCCTATATGATCTCAAATTTTAGCATAATGCATCTTATAATTAAAACTAATTTTTCATTGGGTTAGCTTCATTTGGCCCAAGGATATTATTCACGGCTCGAGTGGCATTATTCATTGGGGGCCACTTTCGAACTTTGTTTTTCTTGCATTTTCTCACCCTTATTATTCTACATGTCACTTCCTTATTACTCCCATGTGTCTTGCTCCTCTTTTTGACCATGAATAGTGAATTTCCCATTTTGCCCCTAGCCTTTCCACAAAATTACCATTTTACCCTTCGATCTTTTTTGCTGTAATTCACACAAACCAACTTTACTTGATCCATTCATTCATTTTATTCCTTATTTTTTCTTTAAATTCTAATTTAGTCCTTATGAAAATCAGATTGAATGTTGGGGTGTGGCAGTTACAACCTAAAATTACATTATTTTTGACATGCATATATGTATATCTACACATATGATGCTTCTAAAGTTTGTATTTGATGATCCTTCATAACATCAAGGCTTTGGTGAGTTTTGGACAAGAATTTGTAACATAGGAGGCCTTAACATTCCACCATAACTTGCATGTAGGGTGGCAACTCTGTTGGTATATTATACGTTGAGGAGCTATCACAAATCCATTTTAAAAGTAACATAATCGTCCATTTTAGCTATCATATTTGTAGTTCAAGATGTGTATATATACATTTATAGGAAGTCAATTTTTAACATTGCAATACACTACAAAGTAAAAGTGCCTCATGATAAGAATTGGAAGTGTGTGTTATGCCTTAGTTATTTCTTATTTAACTTCAGTATGATGCCATTGGCATTATGCTAAACATACTATATCATGAGTGTGCTAGTTATATGTATGTCATTACTTACCTATATCTAATAATAGGTTTTTCTTGTGCTATAATACATGTTTAACCTATTAAGTACAAACTCATTATAATCTCTTATTAAAGTATTACTTGCAACTGAATGCACCTCTTTTATCACGTGTGCATAAACTTATAACATGTCTCTTAATTTCACCTTAGTTTTTTCTATCTTATATTAAGGGTATTAAATTTAAGTAAGATTTAATTTCATAAAGCCTTTAGTAATGCACTCCTAGAATGACCCTGAGGAAGTGTAAATGGGTCTATAAGTTGTTAGTTGTAAACTAAGAAACTAAAGCTATTAATAGGGGTAGGGGTGACCTATACCTTACCAAAAGCTATGATATAAGCTAGAAAAAAAAAAGCTATGGTTCTAGCCAATAATTAGTAAAATAGCTCATATGGCACTAGTGCTGAGCTCAAATTTGTCATAGATCTACATAAATCCCTCTCTAGCATGTCAAAGCTACCCTAACTTAGATGCTGAAAAGGTTTACTATAGGCTCTTATTCATTTAATGTTACACTTTACTCTTGACCATTTTAAGTATAGATAAAAATGTATTGTCTTTGTATTCAAGGACCACTTAAAATACTTTTAGCAATAATTAGAAGTATCCAGTCAACTTTTTTTGCATGATTCAAGTTTTACAAGAGTGTAACTGAGATATTTTATTCATGTAAGATGTTTAATCCCTCTAGTATATAAACATTTAATACCACTTAGTCATGGCTATGTTTCACCATACTTATTAATGCATGCATATGTAACTCATAGGACTTAAACTAACATGTAAGAGAAATCTCATACAAGATGACATGCACGTAGTGCTAAAAGTATAACCTCAATGTATAAATCTTACCTCTTTACTAGGCACGAAAAAAAATCTTCTAATGAAACTAGATTCCATGAACTAGCAAGCAGAACTCACTGCTATGGATATTTAATGACTTAAATACCTTTAGCTTTAGTGAATGTCACTTATCCCATACCTAGAAACTTTTATTATTCACCAAGAAATGGTTTTAGAATTCATATGGCTAACTTACCAATAATATATTATAGTCTAAGCATCTCCTCACACACACATGCAATTACCACTAGGTGCCTCACTACATCTACATAAATGCTATGTTCCCTTTTTTTTTTTATCAATAATGTATTTTGAGATTTACTTAAGCTCAACTACCATTACCCTTTTCTTATGAATTATTTACCCCATGCTAATAACTTATTGACAATACCTAATTATGGGCCTAATTCAATCATTACAAGCATAACTTTTATGTCGAGGCTAGAAGATCTTACCTTTTTACTTTGAGAAAAACTAGCATTCACAAGTAAATTAATTAAACTTACTAGTATCGGTGTTTACTAACTTGAACTCTCTTGATGTTAGTTAAATGTAACCTACACTATCCTTGAACACATCCTTTATTCATTAAACAATATCTTATTGTTATATGATTTATTATAATTATGTCTTAGACACTTCACTACTTATAGATGAAACTACAATGAAGTATTTTTACTGGTATATACATATATTAGTGTGTGTAAGCTAAAATTTTCCCTTTATAATAAAATAGTATCTTAAGTTTTAAATAAAGCATAGTCACTAACCAGGCATCTGACTATCAAAGAAGTAGGAAGTGCGATGAGGCTTACCTCCCTCTTATCCACTCTTTATCCTTGCCTTGCATCATGTACTTAAAGCCTTTATCCTATCTTAAGAGTATTCCTCTTTTGTTTATCGCTCTATATGGGGTATTACATGTATTAGTAATAATATTTGCATTACTACCTGTACATGTATATACTCTTAGCATAGTGACACATCTTAAACTTTTTTCAATATTTTTGTGTTTATATCCATTATATGAGATTAGACATATGGTATTCAATCTCCCCCCTGACCTTAAAACATAGTAAAATATATGTGCCTATAGACCTTAACATATACCCTAAACATAATTCCTAATGGTACTCTTAATGTTCTTTAAACTTGCAATTATATTAATTGCATTTTCTGCAAGACCAAATTATAGTAACCCTATTATGCATTTGTCTTTTGATCCTTTCTTTTCAAATACTAACTACTTGAATTACTCATACTCACATTATGGGATAAATAAATTCCACCTATAAAACATTCATGCAACCACCATTTTATGCCTTTTATACTCTGCTACCAAGTACTCTATAGAATGTGCAGCAAATTGCTACTGCAACTCTTATGGCAGTAACTTATGCTCTTTTTAAGCCTAGCTCTTAACTTACCATGCCTTTTGTACAATATAAACTTCTACAACAATAGTTTCTTCTTTGAATAATTTATCTGATAGCCAAATATCCTAAATAACCACCACAATAGAAAAACAAACAAATATAATATAGATATAAAAGGAGAAGGAAAACTAGAATTTCACTTAAACATGGGACAACAACAATAACAGATTCACAATACTGGTATTAACCCATACTTAACCTCACTTCATTCTTCCTATATTCCGCACCCTTTTTTCTCCTAGAATTTCCCCTTAAGAAATTGTTTTGTCTAAAAGCTTGTAATCTTGTCAAAAGTTGAACAAAATTCAATCCCAAAAGTCACACCAGCATTCGGTACTATTCTTGCTGCACTATTGCAATCCATAACGCATCTTCATAAATAATAATTCATCAATAGAATCTCTTAGCCCTAACTGTAACATCCCAAAAATCCTGACTTTTATGAATAGTAGTTCCTGAGATGAATAGTGTTTCCTAAAACTTGAGTCACACTAATTGGACCAATGAAAAGTACTAATTATAAAAGAATTTTGGGCAAGTTTTGGAGTCAATTTGAAATCATTAAGATGGTTAAGAATGCAAAAGAAGATTTTGCAGTAATATCTTGTGAAAAGTGCCATATGCAAAGTTAAACCATAAAATAATTCAATTTTTGCTCAAAATAATTCAAGATTGATACAACTAATACTTAAAAATTCCAAATTGTCTATTGGCACTAGAATTGGAATTTTTAAATATTGGGAATTATTTTTACTAAATCAGGCTAAGTTATTCATTTATGTTATTATCAGGGTTTGGAGCTTTTTAAACGTGGGTTTTTATAGGGTTTAAGAATTATATTTTAAAAGATTATTGGATTTTTAAGTGGTGTTAAATGAGGTTAAAATGGTGAAAAATGGTTTTAAAAGGGGTTTTTCTTTTAAAAAAAAGGAATATAAGTGACCATTGATTTAAGACTAATATAATCTTAGTCGTTTATCTTAAAACTTATAAATATGGTTAAATGAGAGTTAAAATCACTATTCACACTAGCCTTCCCCTTCCTGTTTCATCCACCTTTGCTAACGCCACCCCTAGTGCCAAAATTCACCATTTTTCTTCCACTTCCACCATAACTACCTCATTTTGTCACCATTAAACATTAAGTTAACATGGTTTAAGGGAGTTTATAGTGCTAAAAGCATTGGAAAAGCTTTTAATCAAGAGAAATTTATGTTTCAATGTATGGAAAATAGTAACTTATCTTTTATTCAGGTTTAATATTTTTCCTAAACTCAACGATAAGCCTAACAACATATATATGTGGTCATTTTTATTACTAAAGCTATGTTGGATTTAGTACTAATTTTCTAAAATGAGCCTACAATTGTGTATGTAAAGAAAGTGAGATCGAAAGGTTTGAAAGGTAAAGAGAAGGCATAATTACATTGTTATAGTGTATCTCAATTTTTGGTATGTGAATCCAACTAAATATATGTTGAAAATTTGCCTTTAGATGACATTTGTAGTGAGATTGCATTATGTAATAAATGTTTGATGTGTAAAATTAATGTGTTGTCATGTATGTAGTATGTATGAATTAATATGATGTGTAATTGAGTGAATTGTGAATAAATGGATGGTGTTGAGGCTAAAACATGCAATAATTATGTGTGTGTGTGTGTGCTTAGTTCATTTATACTATAAAGAAGGATGAATTGTTATGTAGAGATATATGGTTGATGGATTTTGAGTATGTTGATACAATTTGATGTCTTGTGAAGTTATGTGAGTAGTGGATGAAACCTTTAATGGCCTTAATTTTAGATTTGAGCTTATGTGTAATGAAGTGAGCCTCAATTTGTGTTTATATGTTACTAAAGTGTATGCATATTCATAAGTTGCATAATGTATAATTTATGGTTGTGATGTTAGCTAGTAGGATAAAACTTGGAAATGTTATGTTCATTTTGTGTATTATAGAAATATGTATGCTTATGGGATAATGCACATAAGGAGTGTATATTTTGGTTTGGCTGAATGGCCTTATGTATCTTCTTTAACATATTAGGTGTCTTTAAGAGTTCCTTGAGCATAAAAGCACGTATGAGATAAACATATATGCAATATAATAATGATCTTGGATTATGTGAATAATTATGATAAATGTGTGGAATGTGCATAAATGATTTGATCATATAATGTATAATAATTAAAAATGCCTATGCTTTTAAACAACCTAGGTTGGCTTGGTTAATCGATCAACTAGGAAAAATAAAGCAACTGCTAGGTACCTTTAAGTGCATTTATCTTGGGCACCTTCGGATGTATTTATCTTAGGTGCATTTGGGTACATATATCTTAGGCCTTCAGGCATTATGTCATCCCGTTATCCAATTTGGTTATTGTCTTATATGTATAGGCATGTAATTCTAAATAAAAATCTATAATGTCTAAATTTTACTTTTATATACATTGAGACTTTCTTCTAATATTTTTTTGTTATGATAGTTACTTTGAAATATTAAATTAAGACTGTAATTGAATGTAAGAGGTAATAATTAAGTTATGTTGATGTAATTATAATTGATGTTTTTATCATATTGCCATTATCATAAAAATGTAAATTTTGTGTGTAATGCATTATTGACATAAAGCATATATTATGTTGGATTTACCACTATGTGAAAAGCATAGTGCATCTTGTTTATTTTTGTGATACGTAGGTTAAAGAACACATATTAAAGTCAAAGCCTTAGTATCACAATAGATTAAAAAGCTACTACCTTTTGAGGTATTTTGATTTTCTTTTGTATAATTTATGGTGATGTAATTATTTAGATAGCACTTTTGTGTAAAATGAGGGATTAGGCCTAATTTGTATTTTGTAATCATGTTTTGTAAAACTTATTACTTCTTTCTTTTCTTTAAAAGCTTTTATGAGATTTCATGCCTTGTGTTGAGTTATGTTGCTTTGTAATGATTTGTTGGAGGGTCAGGTGGACCTATGAGTTATTGAGATGTGTTGAGAAATTATAGAAGTGCTTATTTTGATAGGTTACTATTTGGGATAGTGTCCTAGTACAACTGTTATGTTATTGGATTTTTGACACAAGGACCCGAATAGTATACCTATAAAATGGTTTTTGATAATTCAAATTTTTATGAAATTAAACATGTAAATTATGTTATAATATGAAGAAAAGTTTTGAATTCTTCTATAGGTTTTCATATCGTGTAGTTTGGATATCAGTTTTGTGTCACTCTTTATTCAAGTTCGATATACGAAACAAGTAAGGGGTGTCACATTTCTTAGTATGAGAGCTTTCGATTTAGGTGTTCCTGTATACTTATAGGTTACATATGAATGCTATAGGAGTTAAAAAGTGCACATCACTAAAGTATACATATCAAGGCTTATAATCTATTTCTTTTGCCTTTGGATTTGAGGATAAGCCAAAGTATACCTCGAGATGACAAGGAGGTCAAAAGCTATGCTCTGACTACTGTGGCATAAAAAGCTACAAAAGTCAAGTCTTTGACATCCATTAATACTAGGTAAGTAGCATAGGGACCATAGGGGTAGCCTATTTGGTTTGAGTAGATGATGGAATTGATAAAACAAATGTCTGTTGCTACTGCTGCTATGATTCATTTTGTAGTACCTCTACCAGTTTAGCTAGATAAAGAATGGGGCTGAGTTCTTTAAATGGGATAAGCATAAAGGATCAAGTAAAGCTGAGTATTGGCTAGATAAGACATTATGGACTACATAGCAGCTATGATGTGCTTAGGAGGAGTATGCAGATTATGCCACTTCCATGTTGTTAAAAGAAGCTTTTAAATGGTGGGAGACTATTATAGAGTGTAAGGCTCTAAAGGATCTAACATAGGAGTTCTTTCTCCGAGAATTCAAAAAGAAGTATATCATAGAGCATTATTTAGATCTAAATAGACAGGAATTTAAGGATCTAATGTAGAGGAACAAAATAGTATCGGAGTATGAGAAGGAGTTTGCTAGGCTTAATAGGTATGCTAGAGTGGTTGTTGTAATAGAAGAAGATCACTATAAGATGTTTGAGATAAGGCTAAACCTTAACATTATGATCCAGATTCTTCCTATGAAAGATTCAAGATTTTTCTACTTTAGTTGCTGTATATTAGTTAGTAGAATTATTCTATAAGTTGCAGGAGAAAATAGATAGCTTCTAGAGGAAGAGGTTTTTTAGATAAGGCTAGGGTAGTTTAGCATCTGCATATAACAAGAGATAGAAGAGTGATCAGTCCAAGCAATAATAGACTTAAAAGAAAGATCAAACTCATAAGTCAAGATAAGGATCTACAATATAGTCCAGATAACAGACTTAAGCTTCGAGTGCTCTGAGATCTATAATTAGTAATACTTTATGGCCTCTATATGAGCACTATAATGGAAAGCGTCAAGGTACATGTTGGAAGACTCTACTGTAAGTATGTTGGGGTTATTGCTCTAAAGGTCACTTATGTAGGGAATGTCCTAAAAAGCCTACAGATTCTTTTAAGAGAAAAGATAAAAAAAGATACTAGAGATTGAGCTAAGGGTAGACAAAAGGATAAGTCAAAGGCTATAGCTTTACCTAGGTAGTATGTTATTAGGGTTAAAGAGGATATGGATGTACCAGATGTTATAGCAGGTACTTTTCAACTCTTAATTTATTTGCATTAGAATTTATAGACCCTATCTATACACTTTTATATATGCATTACACGGGCTTTAGATTGGGGTTTAGTATTAGACAAGCTTGATATTGAGATTATGGTTAGTAATCTAATAGGTTAGCATGTCGTCGTTGATAACTTTTATATAAATTGTCCTTTATTAGTACAAAGGAATTCTTTTTTTGCCAACCTCATTAAGTTGCCTTTCCATGATGGATTGGCTATCTAAGTATATCACTCTCT
Source organism: Hura crepitans (assembly GCA_948208565.1). Classification (NCBI taxonomy): domain Eukaryota; kingdom Viridiplantae; phylum Streptophyta; class Magnoliopsida; order Malpighiales; family Euphorbiaceae; genus Hura; species Hura crepitans. Next base: position 5,309 of record CANXYI010398031.1, on the reverse strand, counting down.
AAGCTAGTGATGGAACAAAAGTGATAGCTGTAGGTGAAAGAACGAACTATATGTCTAATGTTATTTCTATTTTTGGGGGAAGAAAATTGATAAAGAAGGGTTGCCAAGTGTATTTGGCTCATGTGATTGACACTAGAAAAGAAGTGCTTGATACAAGTAGGATACCTATTATATAAGAGTTTGAAGATGTTTCTCTAAAAGAGCTACCTAGTTTATGACTAGAAAAAGAGCTAGAGTTTGGTATTTATGTGTTGCCAAGCACAACACTAGTTTCCATAGCTCTATATAAGATGGCTCATACAGAGTTAAAAGAGTTAAAGTTGCAATTTAAAGAGTTTCTAGATAAAGGTTTTATCATACCAAGTGTATCACCCTAGGGAGCACTAGTTCTATTTGTGACACCCCCTACTAGATTCCTGAAGAAACCCAATAAGTGTTGCATTAGTCGCTAAGTCACCCATCCTATAATTTCTCCCCTGTTCATTGTTTAACTTTTACTTATTCTGTAATATTTAGTTCTATTAAAATCCAAATTTATTCATGTCTATCCTTATACATTACTTAAGGTTATACCATATTATTCATGCCAATATTGGTCAATTATAGATCAGTCATGTTTTTCCTAAAATTCAATAGCATAACAGTTGTACAGGTCACTGTCTAAAAATTTGAACCTGTAAAGACACATCTATAACACATTTTCACATTTCCTAGGCCCATATGGTTCCCCAAGTATTAAAACATCCTTATTCTATCAAACATCAACGTAGGCCCCAGGCCATAATCAAGAAAAATACAAATTAGAGCCTCGAGCTCATATATCATCAATAAAAGCCTTACTTTCTGAAAAAAAATGATAACTTGCTTATTACAAAATAGTTTGTACCTATATAATTACATTACGTGTTCTCTGCATACATAACAACCATTTTCCACCTAAGTACATAAAGTGCAAAACTATACAAAATTTATAGTTCCACCTTTTATTACTTATTCTCTGAACTTGGTTGCACACTTCATGAGTCTACGTCTCTATTTTAGGTGCCTGCACACCAAAATAGGTATGCTAAGTTTATAATATACACAGTGGTGAATTTAAGCATTTAAAAGATGTTAGGTAGTTTATCCAAGCATATATAATCATAATATTAATTTATTCTAGTTATTAGGTTTTGTGCAAAATTACCAAATTACCCTTATACTAGTTCATGTCAATAAATTATTCATTTAATCATTACAAACCAGGCAAACCATAGTTTTAAATCATTTTTATTAAAGATAATATACATAATCTTTACTAATCAAGCCAATGAGCACTGCACATGTAAAATTACCAAAATACCCCTATGTACACAATCTATAGTATTATTCAATTAATCATGCCTAATAATGCATTTTAAAACTTATTACCTCTAGTATAATTCATATGTTGCTTATTTTATTAATTTATCTAGCTCGATAAAAAAGACAACACTAACATACATTAGACCTAGATGGAATAAGAATAGTATAGTGATCCACATTCTAGACCTCGATTGCTACACCGACCTGATTGAATCATAGCACCTATAGTGTAGATAACATGATGTGGTCTGTCTAGCAAACAAGTTTATCAAACAGACTAATACATGGCCTTCCGGGACCTTGGCTACTATACTAGCCCTATTTGAAGATTAGTAATGTCTTAAATGGGTTTGCCTAGTAGATTTATCTGTCCAACAGACTTATGCATTAGCCCTCTAGGATCGATGCCACTGCACTAAAAAATTAAGTAACTTGCATTAAATGGTAAGGGTGGACAATTGTCTACCCAACATACTAGTATAGTAGCCGCAATATGGACTTAGGCTGCTGTCTACCTAAAAATCAGACAGTGTAGCAGCTATTAAAATCCTTAAGTTGATAGGTCAACCCATCTAGTGGGTATCTAACTAATGGGCTATGTAACTCAATGTATGTTCATTTCTTCACAAGTTAACTTTTTATAATATTTAAGAATGAAAAATAGTCAGTTATAAACTTTATTTTACAACTAAATTTTTAGCTTAGTCTGGTATGGTCATAATTAGGCTGTATAAGGTAAGTTCTCAATATTATTTTCAAGTATTGGAATTGCCAAAAATAAAAGTATATTATGCTTGAATTTATTCCATAATTATAGTAATGCTAGTGATTTGAGGCTCTGTGAATAATGCCACAGGGTCTGAGAAGTGTGCTTGGGTTGTCAGGTCTCTTACATGTAGATCGAGGTAATAGCACTGGTCATGAAACTTCGAGGGGCTTTAAGTTGATGAAAAAGTTGAAATTTAAAATTTTATTAGAACCAATAATTCATTTTAAGAAATAAAGAATGCATCTATGCAATAAAAAATTTCCATGCTAGGATTAACCCCGAATGTGCTTGAATGGACCCAAAAATAATGAACCTTGAAGCTCAAAAATTCCATTAGATCCACTAGTGAAAGAATTTTTAAATTTCGAGGTCATTTGCAAGTTCTCATAATTTTTTAGATTAGCACGTAAATTGAGGCAGTCTAAAAACTATCTTCTCGACAAAATTTGGCCATAAAAATTTATGAGCAGATAGAGGGGATTAAAATATGAATTTTAAAATAAACGACATAATTTTTTGAGGTCCGAGTTAGTTAATATTAATTTTTAAGGTTTGCTAAAAAATAGGGATGGTTCGGGATTTTTGAGACCACCCTTAACATGTCAAAGTGGGACCCACCTCATGCCTAATGGAAAAGGAGGCTTGCCAAGTGGCAAACCTCCCTTGACAAGTGGATTTCCACTCGGAATGAAGAAAAGTTTTCTTCCTCTTTCCTTTGCTATTGCTAACGCTAAGGAAGAGGAAATCTAGGCATAACATTTTCATCCCTTCACCAAAAATGGTGATTCCAATTGCTAAATTCAATTTTAGTTGTTAGGCACCATAAGGAAAAAGAATTAGGCAAAAAGGACTTTTCATTTGGGAGATAAAAATCATCAAAGTTTACTAGCTTAAATAGTCTAGAGAAGTGACGCTTAGGTGAGTTCTTAGCTAATTCTCTTTATTTCCTCGTGTTTTTAGCTGCCATTTGATGCTAGGACATGCCTAACGCCTGTGTCGTTATGTGTGTGAGGTGTTTATAGCCATTAGACAGCAGCTTAGAGTCCATAAAGGGAGAGAGAGTCCACAAAGGGAGAGGGAGGTCACAGTAGAAGCTGGATAACTTGGTATTCATATGGATTCAAGGGATTTCCATCACTTGTAAGTGAACTTCTAGCCTTTCTTTTAGGCAATGAGGTGCCTAGGATGATGACAATAGTTTAGAATGGCTGATATGTTGAGTTCTTAGATAATTTCTTCTATGGAAATATTGATTAAATGAGGACTTATTAAATTAGGGAGCCATATTTCAAAGAGCTTGCAAAGTTAGCTTCAAATGCTTGCTGATTTTAATATCTATGGTTGCTTGGATGGGATATTTGATGCCTAAAACATGAGCTAAGAATTTCTTAGCATGTTAGAATGAAAATGATGGCAATTGTGAGTGGAAAACATTATAAATTATAGCTTCTATGCTTGTACCTGAGAGCAACCATGAGGGAGTTTTATGGGTGATGCTTTATAACCTATGAAAATTGGCTTGAAATTAGGTGCGTATGTGTGCAATTGTGTTCATGGTATAGATATATGGATGAATATTAATATAATATGAGAAAGGAATGGAATTATGTGTTATTTTCCTTTGGTACCCGAGAGCATGTTAATGGTATGATGGCATGAAATTTGAGCTTAGAAAAGGGTTAGGCATGTGAGGTATAATGGCTAGATAATTGGTTTATAATGTTTTTAAATTGAGTAATGTATATGGCATGTTGATAGATAAAATACACTTTTAGAATGTGTCTTTGAAATGGCTAAAAAGGTTTAACTAAAACATGTAGCTATGAACTAAAATAATTACTTAAAAAGTGACTTGAAATGAACTATGCAATTGAACATTTACTTATGCCTTTGGGGCTAGATTTGAGATGTATGATTGAATAGAAATTATACCTATTGATTGGCCTTAGAAGTGGCCTAAACATGATTGGCTTTAGGCCTATGAATGTGCTTAAAAAGATGTTGAAAACTATGTCAAAATTGGACTTAGAACAATCCCAGAAATATGCTGTACAAAGTAGTTGAAATAACTTGTAAATGTCCGGTTGACTATTACTTGAACCAAAAATGTCACTAGACAAAAAGTGTTAATTTCCTAAGTATTAATGTCGTGATAAATTATAACATATTAAACCCTGAATTTTGGTATTAGCAGAGCTTAATATTAAATTTGGATTTTTACTCGATAGAGCCAAATTGTGGCTATACCAGACTGGCTGAAAAAATATATGATGAAATTTATAACTATATTTTATTGGAACTTAAATGTTATAAGAACATTTTTGGTTAATAAATTGACTTAAAATGAGCTACTTGGCCCATTAATTAGACACCCACTGAATGGGTTGATCGGTCAACTTCGGTTTTTCGCAACTGCTAGTTATATGATGTTCAAATAGTGAATTTGATTTATGGTTGGGGAGGCCTATAGGCTGATTTCCATTATGTCACATATATGTTGAGATACTCTTTATGGCTAAGGAGGCCTACAAGCTGATCTCTATTATGTCAAATTTTTGATGATGTTTATTTGTGGCTGGGGAGTCCTAGGGGCAGATCTCCATTATGTCACATAGATATTATTTACTTGTGTTTAGAGAGGCTATATGTTGATCTCAATTATGGGACATATGTCGATGCAATGCCAAAGGTACATAATGGAGATCACTGCACTATTTTATTTTCCCTCAAGATTTAGTGTTTTTAAGTGTCGTCTTCCTAGTCGAGCCACTAAATTAAATTAAGTGAATGACAAAAATGGTTCTAAAAGTATAATTAAGCACAACTAGATAGTATTTTCCTAAGTAATTAATGAAATACGGACTAAAGGGTATTTTGGTCATTTTCCACATATGTTGTTAAATAAATTGATTCATGTAAAGTATGCATGCTATGAATATTAATAATTAATCTAAAAAATTTATGTGAGTCAAAAAGGGCTATTTCATGTCTTATAAATGCCTTAAGGGTATTTTAGTAATTTGGCACCATGTTATATTAAGGCTATTTCACTTGCATGTGGATCGAGGCAATGATACTGGTTATGAAACTTTGAGGGGCTTTAAGTTGATGAAAATGTTGAAATTTAAAAATTTAGTAGAACCAATAATTTATTTCGAATTGTAAGCTACTGGTTTATGCAATAAAATTTTTTTAA
>CANXYI010397940.1:0-14993 GCA_948208565.1 Hura crepitans | reverse complement strand
TCGACCAATAAGAATTTAGTTTCACAATTTCCATTTAAAACATTCATATGCCACTATATTTTTTAATTAAAAAATTACTAAAAGCATATGTCTATATGTTAAATATTAAAAATATTGCATTTTTCATCTTATTCACCATTTACAAACATGCAAAATTTAATCAAATATTAATTCCACCTATATATTTTTAGTTACACTTCCTATTTAAACTTCATATATGATCATAGTAATAACACAATATACCGTTTTACAATATTAATTTTATTCAATACAAAATATCGTTTTACAATTTTCACCTTTTTTGCTAACTAAATTTATTTTCATTTTAAAAAAATTATAATACAATTTAAACATACCTATGAGATCTCTCAATGATATTCTTCATAATTATTTATTCAGCTTTTCAATCACCAATCACTTAAAAAAATGCTTCTCTTCATAAATTTAAAATTCAAATACAATTTTTCAAACATTACTTTATTTAAATAATAAAATATAAACTAATTTTTTATATAAATAATTAACCAGTTTAACCTACTTTCTTACAATATATTTTTTACATAATAAATTAATCAATTATCTTCTTATTATTTCAATTAAATTACATGATATTAAGTATAAAAATTCTTGTTTTAAGTTATAATCGATTACAAATTATTATAACTTAAATATAAATAAATCTTCACCAAATTTTATTTCTTAAATTAAAAAATTGTTAATAAATTAAATAATTATTCAAAAATTATTATAGGCCAAGAAATTTTTAGTTTTAAGCAAAAATTATTACATACCTTTATTATTTTTAAAATGAATTTTACATTATTCTTTTAATATTAATATTTATTATTAATTCATTTGCATATGCTATTTTTTTAATTTAACCACAAAATTTTCCCTATTTTAAATACATAAAATAATTAAAATTTAACAACAATAATTTATAACAAAGTAATATATTAAATAACGGTTATACAAATATTTTATGAAATTTATAAAATTTATAACAAAGTAATATAAATAATTTTTGAAATTACTTACATGAATTTTTTACAAAATAAATACTTCTTTAACAAACTAATTAACGTCACAAAATTTTTTTGTTATATACAGAAATATAATAAAAATAATTTTATAATTTTTAATCATATTATTAATAAATATAAAATAATTTTATAAATATCAATTACTTACCCCTCTTTCTCTTTATCTGCCTTCTCTTGAATGCAAAGCAATTTCTTCTTCGAATTGTTGGCCTTTTAGAGACATTTGGAAAAAAAAAGTACTTTTTTTTTTTAAGACCGAAAGCCTTGTCTGTGGCCTAATGCACTTTTTCCGGCCCTTATTGAACCCGCAGGTTAGACCTTCGATGTCAGAAGAATCCTGGCCCAATAGAGATTCTTCTAGCACTGAAAGCCAGGCCTTGAGTCTCATTCACAGAATTAAAAATTGAATTTGAACTTTAAGAAAACATTGTTGAGGCCGACTCAAACAGATTAGATCTATAAAATTTTAGGCTTAACGGATATTGACAGACAATAAGGAGTTGAAGCAATTGAATTTAAGTAAAATTCTATGTCCTTGTCAGATAAGAAAATATGAGGGATCCGAGTTCTGTTTCACTAGGATTATTTAGCCTATATAAATTCTTCGAAGCTTAAGTGAAAGAAATTATCTCCAAAAACATCAAATACAATTTATTATTTTATGTCTTTTAGCTTTAATTTCATTTTACAATTTTTTTTTTTCAATTCACGTTTTGCAATAGCTTTAGTTTTAGCTTTAGAATAATTAATACTAAATTACCAGGGGATCGCTTGTTATTTTTACCGTCATTGGTTTAATATTATATTCTTTTTTAATTCTATTTTAATCTTATTGGTGCTCTTATATTTTCTCAAATTTAATAATATTTTATTTTAATTTATTATTGTGATATAATACAAGTGAATTACTCGAAAATAGAATAAGTACTTATAAATACGCTCTATCTGTTTAATCTTTTTATCTTACTTAAAATCAATTTGATATGCTTCTCTTTTTCTATATATACCTATTATATATCATTTATAGAAGACACAATAAATAATAAAAGAATACATATTTCTCACTTTCACTCTTCATATTTCTTGTTTAAATTTATTTATTTATAATATGTTATCAGCATGATTAAGTTTTTACAAAAATTATTAGAAGCCAATTGTTTACTATAATCTAGCTTGATGAAAATATTTTAATTGAAAAGAATTAAATGATAAGCAAATCCAATATAATTTGATCTGGTAAATTTTTTTCTCTTTTCAAATATATAAATGTTATTAAAGCTTTAGCCTTACTCCTATAAAAGAAAAATTATCTCAATAAAATAATTTTTCATTTTTATTTTATTAACTAAAATGCTATTAATTAAAGAAAATTTTGACTATATGAATATTTTTTTATTGTTATATGAAGGTCTTGCAATATCATTGATCTATGTGCCACTGTTATATGTTATATTTGCTCATTAAATCTCCCACTTTCTCTGAGCTTATGTCCCATTCGCATTGCTAAGCTCACACGAAGGCAACTATAGCGAGTGAGAGCATTATCTCAATTCTCGAATGACCTTTTCTTATTATATTATATATAATTCATTTAATTTTGTTCTCTTAGTTAATTTCAAGAGAAGTGCTAATATTTTTTTTATTTTCTCTTTCAAGAGCATAAATTTATTTTAAATTTTGCTGACTGAATCCATATTAGTGTCAATTGTCCTTTTATACTTGTAAGAATTTTGTCTCAGCTATTGTGCAAGTGATATAGTTACATAGATTATCCCTTTTTTGCATTGTTGATTCTCTTATCCCCCACTTAATTTCATATATTTTGGAATTTATTAAAATATATTTATTTTATGAAAGTTATTCACTCATAATATTTTATAGTGTATCACCTCCATGAGGACTTCTAAAGAGCTTGAACACAAATTATTATGAATATGTCAAAATCAGTAATGACTATCGATTTGGGACTGAAATAAAATATATTTTTATATAATCATTTATATCAGATAAATAATATAATTTTTGAAGATTTTAAATTTATTCTGATATAAATAGTAATAAACTTGAAGTTTAATAGAGATAGTAATACTAGTAATAAATCTGTAAGTTTACTTATTAGCGGTAATATTAGTAGACCTAAAGTTTATTGATTGACAGTAATATTAGTAGACTTGAAATTTACTAATTGGCAATAATATTAGTAAACTTGAAGTTTATTAATTGGCACTATTATTAGTAGACTTAAAAATCTACTAATTGATAGTAATACTAGTAGATCTGAAGTTTACTGATTAACTCAAATTTTGTATATAAACTTAAAGTTTACTTATTGAAATAAATTTTGTATGTAAACTTGAAGTTTACTTATTGATATAAATTTTGTATGTAAATTTAAAGTTTACTTTTGTACGTAAACCTGAAGTTTAAAAATTGAAATATAATAGATTATATGATATTGATTGTTTCGACTATCTCAAGTCAATTATAATGCATTAATTATTGAGAATTAAAGTGCATAAAGAATCGAAAGATTTTTTAGTTTAAGAAATTCTCACAATGCTATTCGTTCTCAAGAAATATTAAAATTTTACTAGTTAATAAAATGGATTAAATTCCATTCATTCTGAAATGCATAAAAATAATAATATGGATCTATTATTCATCATGTGAACCATTTAAATTTATATAATTTGATAGATGCATCTGTAAAATGGTCACATGTATATTTACTATAAACTCACAACCTCTAGATTGTGAGAATGTTCAACTAAGTGCATAATTCTAGATTGTGTTCAAGGTAAGTTTTCTTAATAATGCTAGTGATATTATGCTACAGGCTTTAAATAGTTATTTTATATTAATTGATATTAAAAAGCCTGTTATACATGTTTATATTCAAAACTCTAGTAAAATTATTAAATTCCTCAAATTAATTGCTAGACAACTTTTATAAGAACAAACTCCCATTTTTGTATGTGATCATGCATTATGCTATTAAAAATAATAAATTCTCTGTCATCATAATTGTTGTTTGTTTAGATATTATAATTTTAATTGAAAGTTTTACAAATATTAGGGGAAGAGATAATCAGTTGATAATAGAACAATAAATATATTATCATGAACTAAAAATTCAAAGATCCTCATATTATAAATCAGAAGTTTCATATTGTGAACTAGAAGTTCAAAAAATAATTAATTGTGATACCAAATGTATTTATTGATTTATAGAAATGTACAGTTGTAAAATGCTCTAATTTAAAGGAATGTCCTAGTAGGACAATATGTTATGCATATTAATCGATTTCAAAAGAATAAATCTTTAAACAAAGGAATGAGCAAAAGTTAAGATGGAAATATGATGGAGGCGGGTACTCTTGAAGAGACCCAAGGCATAACCAAATCTTCAAACTCCAAAAGCGGTTCAGGTACCTGAAAATTATTAAAAAAATCTCAATATATTATGTCATTGAAAAGAATAAAAAAGATATAGTTGTCGACATCAGTTTTACATATATTAATGATTATATTTTCAATAAAATGAGAATCTTTAAATTAAATTTGTTAAAAAAATACAGATAGAAATAAAAAGATGTGATTCACATAGAATTGCAGTTCATACTAAAATATGAATATTTTGGACCTATGGTTTAAATACTCAAATATGGATACTTGTCAGGGTATATATTAATATATAAGACAAGTATATATCAATATATAGTTTATTTACTTGTCTCACTTGATAGTGAATTTATGTGAAAATCCCTAAATAAAAAAGTTTGTTTCGTATGACTAAAATTATCTATGTGATATAGACCATAATTTTTAATAATTTAAACATTATTAAAACTTTAAAAGAGTTAAAAGTTATTCATTATTTAATGAAAGACTTTGAAGAATGATATATTTTTGAAATTAAAGTTTATCTCGGCTTCGAGACCGAGCACTAATTAGTTGATTAAAATTTTTACTGAGTAAATAAGTATTTTTACATCAACTGAGTATCCCAATAGTAATAAAATTACTAGATGTGAAGGTATGATATAAAATATATTGGTCTTGAAATATCATATTTGCTATTATTGCAATTTAATTCATGCATGAGATAATCATTATATTATTAAATAATGTGTTGATGCATGGTTTTTTATGTACTTTAAATGGATAATATGTTTTAACTCTTTTGTTAGCGTATTTCATATTCTTACAAGTAATACTTAGAAATACTTGAATAATAAGCATTTGCTTATAATGATTATTATCTGATTATATTTACATATATCATGAAGTTATTTTATTGTATTTAGTCTATTTAAGTATTAACCATTTAAGAATTATATAGTTAAGTACCTGTAGTACGTATGACCATATTGATTAACTTTTATAAAATCTCCATCTAAAGAAATGGAATAATATGGAGATGAAATTGTATATGTATATGAAGGTAACACTACATCATGCAATTTTACAAGATAAGCCTTAGTTGTTGATTCTTTAATCAATACATTAACAATTATAATGCATGCTTTAGGAACATATCCAGAAGATATGCGTTTGAAATATCTAGAAGATATGTGATTACAAATTCAGAAAATACGTGGTTTACATATCTATATGATGTGTGACTTATTTTTAGAAAAAAAGGATTGCGATGGTATTTGTTAAGATTCTACACATGTGGTCTCAAATATGTGAATTATTATTATCATTAGGGAGGAAAATACACTTTGTACTCTTTTTTTCTTAACCAAGATTTTGTTTTATTGAGTTTTTTGGGTAAGATTTTTAACGAGGCAACTTGTTATATATATCATAAATATTATGTACTCTTTTTCCTTCATTAGATTTTTATCCCACAAAGTTTTTCCTAGTAAGATTTTGTGACACCTCTTACTCGATCCAGTCACAAACCAAAATAAGAAGTGGCACACATACTGGTATCCAAACTCACTTTGTCTAAAAATTTTGAATAAATTAAAATCTTTTTAAAAATTCGCTGTTAAGTTGAAAACAATTTTGGGAATCCTCATGTCAAAAATTCGATAGCATAATGACTATATCAAAACACTATCCCAAAATGAATAGTACCTACAAGTTTGAAGCACTTCTATAATCTCATTTTAACAACATTCCCAACCATGGAGATCCTCCTGATCCACTCTAACATCTCAACACAACAAATTCCATAAACATGCATCTCGAAACATAAGTATAATAAAATCTAGCATCTATAATTTTTATGTACATTAAAAAAGTAAGGTTATTTAGTTACATTTACAAAATATTACAAAATACTAGTTAAGGACCAAAACCCCTTTATATAACATATGAGTGCACTAAATTCATGACATCCCATAATTTACCCAAAGAAAATTCAAAATATACCAAAATGAGAGTTGTATCTTGGTCTACACAGCACATAGCTACTCGAGGCTTCTTCTATTATATGTACTTCTTTGACCTACACATCACAAAAATAACGATACGCTAAGCATAAAACTTAGTGGTGTATTGACTATAGCATACATCCATAAACACATATAAGCATTCACTTAATGCTAAGCAACATATATCAATCCATTCCATGCATATCATATGATTATCTCATACAAAGATACATGCATTCTAATGATATCTAATGCATCTGTATTATCATGTAGCAACATTCATACTTGTATAATAAATACATACACATAAATTAAAATATCATCCACATGTTTTGTTATGTTCAATATTTCGTTATCAATTAATTTAACAAATTTTTCCACATATAAAAGACAGTTACCCTTAACTAGATAACGGGATTTAGTGACTATAAAGATCTCAATAATGACCATAAAGGTCTCAAATGGTAACTTATAGGTCTCAATACAATGACCTATAAGTCTTTAACTCAAACTCAAATCATATCCCGAAGGCAATTATGATGGCTTATAGGCCTTAATACGGTGACTTGAGGCTTTTAAATACACCGAAGTGCCCTAGCAACTGCTAATCTCCCTAGTTGACCGGTCAACTTATCTAAGGTAAGTTGTCTACATATATGCGCCATCACTTTAGTCTTTTAGTTTCACCATTTTAAAGTGGCTTTTGTAAGTTCTATTAAGTATAAGGTTAACAAATGACCTTACAGGAAAAAGTATTATATTTCTTATTCATTTGTTCACGTATTAATCATCATGCACATCATAACAATATTATTGTAATCACATAGACCATAATCCACATTTTAGTCTCTATAGCATAACACATGCCAAAGATGTCTTTCTTCCTATCTATACTTATCATAACATATCATTATGTTCCATACTCATCATAAAATATCATTATGTTTGATACTTATCATAAATTATCATTATGTTCCATAAATTAACATATTTCCCATAAAATGTAACTTAAGCCATTCGGCCATCATATGCCATCATCTACATTCAAGTATTCTTATGGCCATAAGGCATCCATGCATCCTCTTTCATAGTATTACAAAAATATATGTGTATAGTTTATATATATTAACCTCTTTTTATGAAACTTAACATATAAACATAATAGACATGACCAAATCTTGCATTATGTCAACATAAAACATATATATGTAAAACATTCATTACATGCCTACTTTATATATATTTTATGCATGACATTACCTTAATGAACACACAAAATCACCATTTAAGGCACACACATTTTCAGCCATTATAAGCCACCCAAACTTAAGTTCTAAAATTTTGAATTTAACATACTAAGTACCCCATAACACAAGTCAATTAAATAGAACTCTTTATGCATCATCTAAGCATACTTACAACCCACATACACGTAGCATTATCATCATACAACATTCAGCCAAACCTTAGATACTCACTCGAACATATTCAACTTGTATCATTAACTCATTTTCCTTAAATTTTATGGCATATACATCATTTCCAACCAACACAACCATATACACTCGCACATAAGCATTTTAGCCATAATGTATCCAAGTACTCATCCATCATCTATCCATTATTTAAGTCATCCAACACATTCATACAATCATTATAACTTATATCAAACACAAATTCCATACATGCCATTTTATCACATAACACATTTATTACTTACACCCAACACACACTTTAACATTCAATTCAATGCACACATGGTATTCTATAATAAATACACTTACCTTTGAGGTTTCCCACATCTAAATAGGCCCCTTCAACCTTCTCTTTGCCTTTAATCTTGCTAGTTCTCTCATTCTCTATATTCCATACACTTAAATTACCATAAAAAAATCCATATAAAATTATAGGCTCAATCAAAATGTAATATAACCTTATAGAAACCTTAAACAACCCCTAAGGATACTTAGAAAAATATCAAACCCCAATAACTATCCCTTTATCCAATTTTGGTTACATTTCACCTTAACATCTTACCTCAAAAATCTTGCAGTCTAAGCCTTGTTTCTTAAGTTTCTTTCCATAAATCAAACTTAATCCATGCCAATTGAAGTTTAAATGTGGTTTTCGGGGTTAAAATTGAGGGGGAATAGAAAAAGAAAAGGGAGAGAGGATGAGGGTTAATGCCGTCAGGTTGGAGAGCTTGAGAAAGAAGGAGAATTATTCCTATGTTGACCAAATTAGAAGATTTTTACCATTTTATAGGTCATTTAATCAAATGGCCATGATTAAAAGTCTCTCCATCCAAAAGCTCTTAATTTTCCTCCTTATTCCCATTTCTTTTTAATTAATTTCCACCCATATTAATCCTTAATTTACACTTCTAAAAATCACATATGGCCTCTTGGATTATGTCTTAAAATCTTCGAAAAAACTGCTCTTAAAAAATGAATAAATTCATTATTTTTTAACCTTGCTCGATTTTTAAAAAAATACTTTCTAATGTTAAAAATTCCAATTCAATGCCAATAGACTATTAGAAATATTTAAGTATTAGGTTGTATTGACCCCCGAATTTTTTAAGCAAGAACTAAATATTTTATGATTCAGTTAAAACTAGACCACTATTCACGTGATAGTCTCGTAAAATCTTAACTATTATTTTTAACCATCTAAATGATTTCGTTTTCACTTAAATTTTATCCAAAATTATATTATAATTAATACTTCTATTTTACCACATTAGTGTGACCCAGGTCTCAGATAACACTATTCATATCTCGATATGTATTATTCACAACATCGAAATTTTCTGGCGTTACCTTTCTTCCACTTTTAAAAGAATTTCATCTTTAAAATTACCTGAATCAAATATATTTAGTTATTGCTCCTTCACTTGACTTTCACTTTGCTAAGTTGCTTTTTCCATGTTGTGATGTCTCCACAACACTTTCACCAATGGCATTATCTTACTCTATAGTTCCTTGACTTCTCGACCAAAATATTCACTCGTTTTTCTTCATAAGATAAATCTGTATATCTCAACGTTCTATGTTTCTAGAACATGAGAGAGGTTTGACATGTATCTCTTATGTATAGACACATGGAATACATCGTGAATTTGTTGTAATTCTGGAGGCAATGCCATTCTGTAGGCTACTAGTCCTATACGCTCAATTATCTCGTATGGTCTAATGAACCTCAAACTTAACTTGCCTTTATGCCAAATCTTAGGACTTTCTTCCATGGAGTTACTTTAAGAAAAACCTTATCTCTGACTGCATACTCTGTCTTTTCTCTTTAAATCGGCATACGACTTTTATCTATCCAATACAACCTTCAATGCGTCTCTGATGACCTTAGCTTTCTCTTTTTAGCATTTTTTATTAGATTAAGTCCCATCAACTTATGCTTACTCAACTCACTCCAATAAAGAGGTGTTCTACACTTTCTCCTATATAGAACTTCATACGGTGCCATACCCAAACTTGTCTAATAACTGTTATTATAGGCAAACTCTGCTAACGAGAGATAGTGATCCTAATTTCCCTTGAACTCTATGGAACAACTTCTCAACATGTCTTCCAACATCTATCAAACACATTTTTATGATAAGCATATAATCAGCTTGGTTTCAAAGTCACTCAAGTATTGAAGTTACCTGAATAACCCTCTAAGATTGGTCATATATCTATGGATAGGAAGCGATACTAAAATTAAGTCAAGTGCCTAAGGCATTGTGAAGCTTTTTCCAAAACCTTGATGTGAACCTTAGATCTCGATCTAATATGATAGCAGAAGGCACCCCATACAATCTTACTATTTCATCGATGTATAACTTTGCAAGCTTCTTTAAGGTATAATCCATTTTCACTGGTACGAAGTGTGCAGACCTGGTTAATCTATCAACCACTACCCATAATGCATCACATTTAATTATATTCATAGGTAGTCTAACCACAAAATCCATGGTAACCTTATCTTATTTCCATTCTAGAATTGCTATAGGGTGAAGCAACTAGATAAAACTTAATGCTTAGCCTTTACTTGTTGACAAGTAAGGCATCTGGTCTCAAACCCTATCACATCTCTTTTCATGCTGTGCCACTAATAAAAAGGCTTCAATTCCTGGTACATCTTCATACTACCAAGATGCATAGCATATGATACATTATGAGCTTCTTGCAAAATCTGACTCTTCAGATTTTTTACATCATGCACACACAGATGATCTTGGTAATGTAAACATCCATCATTCTTGATCTCATAACCATGGAACTTCCCTTTTTGAATAGAACTCATAATATCTATAAGCTTTCCATCTTATTTCTGAGCATCCTTAACTTGCTGTAAAAGACTAGGCTTGACTTGCATTTCTACTAATAAAGTTCCATTATCCATAAACTTCATTCTGACATTCATAACTTTCATGGCTACCATGAACTTTCTGCTCAAAGCATCTACTGCTATGTTAGCCTTCCCTTGATGATAGTCAATAAGACAATCATAATCCTTAATTAACTGTATCCATCTTCTCTATCTCAAATTCAACTCTTTTTGAGTAAGCAAATACTTAAAACTCTTGTGGTCAATGTATACATAGCACTTTTCTCTATAAAGATAGTGTCTCCAAATCTTTAATGCAATGACTATGGCTACTAACTACGGATCATATGTCAAATAATTTTTTTCATATGGCTTCAATTGCCTAAAAGCATAGGCAACTACTTTGCCTTTTTGCATAAGTACACATTTAAGCCTATTCAAAGAATCATCACTGTATATAGTAAAATCCTTTCTTGACATTGGTTGTATAAGGATTGGAGCTTCTGTCAACATTACTTTCAATTTGTCAAAGCTTTCTTGGCACTTGTCATCCTAAATAAACTTAGCATTCTTCCTCAATAGACGTCTCATCAGTGTTGTAATCATCGAAAAACCTTTAACAAAATGCTTATAGTATTTAGCCAACCCTAAGAAACTCTTAATTTCAGTGGTGTTCTTAAATGGCTTTTACTTTATAACGGCTTTAATATTTTTGGAATCAACTCAAATGCTATCAGTCGATGCTATGTGGCCTAAGAAAGATGCTTTATCAAGCCAAAACTCACACTTTTTAAGTTGGGCATAAAGCTCTTCATCCCTCAATGTTTGTAATACAACCCTAAGATGTTAATAATTATCTTTGTACTTAGAATACACTAGGATATCCTTAATGAACACCATAACAAACTAGTCTAAATATAGTTTAAAGATTATGTTCATCAAGTCCATAAAAGCCTCTAGAGCATTGGTAAACCTAAATGGCATCACCAAAAACTTGTAATATCCATATCTAGTTCTAAAAGACATCTTAGCAATATCTACTTCCTTGACTCTTAACTGAAAATATCCAGACCTTAGATTGATCTTGGAGAAAACACTACTCCTTTGAGCTAATCAAACAAATCATTTATGCGAGGCAAGGGATACTTGTTCTTGATAGTCACCTTATTCAACTGTCTGTAGTCCATACACTGTCTCAAGGAACCATCTTTCTTCTTCACAAATAGACTGATGCTCCCTATAATGATACACTCGATCTTATTAAACCCTTATCAAGTAACTCTTGTAATTGTATCTTTAATTTTTACAACTTTGTAGGTGCTATCCTATAAGGAACCATAGACACTAGTGCTATACCAGGTAGGACTTCTATCCCAAACTCTAACTCTCTAGCTGGTGGCAATCTTGGTAACTTTTCAAGAAACACATGCAAATTCAGACACCATTAGTTTTTGACTCATATCAAGTTCTTCCTTTTTAGTGTCGTACAAATAAGCCAAATAAGCTTAACACCTTTTCCTTATCATCCGCTTGGCATCGATTGTAGAAATCATATTAAGCATAAAGCCTGATCTCTCTCTCATAACCATAACTTTTATCCCATCTACTATATAAAGGGAAATCCTTTTTTGTCTATAATCTATCATTAAATAGTGCTTAGACAACCAACCTATGCCTAAGATTAAATCAAACTCATCGAATGGTAGTTCAATAAGATTGGTAGAAAACAAATGTTATTGTATGGACAAAGGACATTTCTTGTATACTATGTTAACTATCACATACTACCCTATCAAATTGCTAACTATAATATCTATGTCAAGTTGTTCTAACACTAACCCTTTATCTTATGCCTATGTAATGCATATGTACGAATGAGTAGAACTTGAATCTATCAAAGATAAAACTTGTAAATCAAAGAGGTAGAAGGTACCAATAATAACTTTAGGAGAATTAGCATCCTCACATGCCCGAATAGCATACTGCCTAGCTAGAGCTCTTCTCTCAAATCTATTTGTGGTCTTAGCCTTGTCTCTCTGATCTCCACCTACTCTGTCACCCTTATCTCTCCTCTAACCTTTAGATTCAGTTATGGATGCACCTTTCATCTGTGCAAGCACTCTAGGATTCTTGGGGCAATCTTTTTGATAATAGCCTTTAAAGCCACACTCATACCATGCTCCTGGTATGGTTTTCCAGCAAACATCCCTATGTTATTTGCCACAATGTTCACACTTTGACTCTAGTGCATTTCTAGCTATAGAAATTAAAGCATCGGCTGCTTATGTCTATTGCCTAGACACTGCTCTTGAACCCTGAATAGATTTCTCGGTCTAATCTTGCTTTTAGCATTGCTATTGTTTAAACTAATCCATTTTTTGCCTTTTCTCTGGATAAAAAGGTGTGCTAGCTGAGCCATGCCTATAGGATATCTTCTTTTGAAAAAACACTTTTCTCTCTTTTTGAATCTCTTCAACTGTGTGACATGCTAGCACCAGAGCCATAAAGTCCCTTATCTTTATTAGGGCCACTTGAACCTTGATTTCAAGGTAAAGCCCTTTCTCAAACCATTTGCTTCGGTCTTCTTCAGTGGAAACCATCTCCTCTGCAAACTAGCTCAGCTTAGTAAATTCCTTCTCATACTCAACTATGGTTCTATTCCTCTATTTCAAGTCAAAAAAACTCGTCTCATCTTATCTAGATAATGCTTAGTGATGTACTTCTTCTAAAATTCCCAAAGAAAGAATTCACAAGTCAAATCTTTGAGTTCTTTATGTTTTGTAATGCCCTTTCACCACTTGAATGCCTCATCCTAGAGAAGTGAAATAGCACATATCGATACTCCTCTAGAGTGCATCTCGACTGCTACATTATTTATACTATTTTGTCCAACCAATATTTTGCTTTACTAGCTCCCTCTAGCTCCTCTCCCTTAAAGTCCTTAGCCCTCATCTTTTTGAGCCTCTCTAAGTAATATTTTTTGAAGGGCTTATGGTATAGGTTGTGCTAGTAGAGGAGGTGGAGGAACTACTATTGTTGTAGCTTGCCTCAGCAAATCCACTATCTGCTGGAGGAGAACTGGTATTGCTTGAGTTGTAATCCCCGCAACACTAAGTACTAAACCATTTGTCCTAAAAGGTGCATTAACTGACGTGGGTACATGACTTTCTACTTCCTTAGCACCACCCTCAGGTGTAGATTCGCTCATCTTTAATCTATAGGAAAAAGGTATAAGAAATAAACCTCAATAGTGTTTAATTATGGTATGCATGATTTTAGACTCTAGGCATTCATATGTGACTCTATATGTACTAAAGAATGCCTAAAACCATAGCTCTGATACCACTAAATATGACACTCCTTAAGTGGTCTAGCCATCAGACCCGAATAAGAAGCTGTATACGTACCATATCCAAACTCATTTTATCTAAAAAATCGAATAAATTTAAACCTTTTTGAAATAACTAGATTATATGTAAACTTTTGAAATCTTGCTTAAATGAAAATTTCACTTTCAAGTTGTTAAATAGTTCTGGGAATCCTCGAGTCGAAAATTCAGTTGTATAATGGTTGTACCAAAATACTATCCCAAAATAAATAGTACTGATAAGTTTAAAAGCACTTTTATAATCTCATTTTAACAACATTCCCAACCATCAAGATCCTCCTAATCCACTCTAGCATCTTAATACAATAAATTCCACAAACATGCATCTCAAAACATAAGTATAATAAAATCCAACATCCATAGTTTTTATGTATATTACAGAAGTAAGGTTATTCAGTTACATTTATAAAACATTACAAAATACTAGTTTAGGCCAAATCCTCTTTGTACAATATATGAGTGCACTACATTCAAGATATCCCAAAATTTACACAAAGAAAAATTAAAATATACCAAAATAAGAGCTGTATCTTGCTTTACATAGCTGCTCGAGGCTTTTTTTATTATCTATGCTTCTTTAACCTATGTATTGCAAAAATAAAGATGTGCTAAGCATAAAGCTTAGTGGTGTATTCACTATAGCATACGTCTACACACACATACAAGCATTCACTTTATGCTAAGCAACATACATCAATCCATTCCATGCACATCATATGATTATCTCATAAACAGATACAGTCATTCTAAATATATCTAAATCATCATTATTGACATATAACAACAATCAAAATTTTATTATATATATATATATATATATATATATATATATATATATATATATATATA
>CANXYI010397795.1:0-11215 GCA_948208565.1 Hura crepitans | reverse complement strand
TTTTAAGGAGCTCAAATAAAACTCAAGTTTGGCTTTAATAAATTGATTTCCTCTTTTAATTTTCCCCTTTTTCATTGATTTCATGTAATAAACAACCCCTTCTTATGTCATTTTATATTCATCAATTGGAAAAGAGGGCTCATTTCTATGAATCATTAGCACCTAAGCAAAATTAAAGCCTAATTCCATATGTCTAAGATTTAAATCTTAAATTTGATGCCCCTATAACTCTCACATAGTAGAAAAAAGAAACTAAGATGGAGAATCCTCAAAAAAATTTCCTTTATAGATAGAGTTAGGAGTTTTTTCGGGTTTTGTGTGAAAGAAAGAGAAATTGAGCTTGTTTCTCTCTCCTTTTTAACTTATGGCTACCATTTAAGTTACCAAAATATATTAAGGCAAAAATGCCATTTGCCTATCTTTTTTATGTGTTTTCAAATGTGCCTTTATTTTTGCTTCTTTACTTCCTTTATTGAATTTTAATAAGTTTTTTTTTTCTTTTGGGTCTCTATAAATTTAAATTTGAATTCCATGAAGTCCCTTAGAATATTTAGTCATCAAGTCATGATGTTTCTGAATTAATCTGACCAAAACTCAAAGATTTTAGTTCAACTCGAATAGAAATTAAACTGCTATAAAAGTTTTTCTTAAAATTTTTAATCCATGAAATAATTTCAATATCAAGTCAAAATTCACCCATAATCTTAAATTAATTTATCCTTTCATTCTATCCATTTAGATGTCTTGGGTCTCAAGATCACTATTTGTGAACCTAGGTCTTTTGTGACGTTACATATCTTCCTCTCTTAAAGGAATTTTGTCTTTGAAATTCTCAAGGTTCCATCACACTTCATGCCATGTTCTTGTGTTTTCTATTTCATTAATTCCACATTCATACTTCCATAGTAGCATTTCACCATTTATTCAACATAATGCAGTCCTTTCTACCTTTGTTCTGTCACTTTAGCTTATTGATGTATGATTATTACTAAATAACCACTTCCCCTCTTAGACGTTACATAAGGGTTAATCACACACGTACACTCAGCTTTGAAGTATTCCTTGATGCCTCTTTTATGTATGATATCTCAATCATTACTTATATGATCCCATCTCATCCAATAATGCCTTCATTCTTCTACTACTCCATTCTGATATAAGAATCCTTAGTAACTAATTCATCTGTTTATGACATCATCTTAAAAATAATCCATGTTATGTTATATTCAAGAGTTTAACTCTTCCCTTTATTTTGCTTTGGCCTTAACTATCTTAAATTCCTCACATCTTTTGTAACACCCATAAATCTTTGTTTCATAAATAGTACCTTTAAGCATGAATAGTGTCTCTTGGGACACCAGGGCACCTTATGATGGCTAGAAGGGAAAGTACTAGTCATAAAACTTTGACAGGCTACAAAATGATGAAAATAAAAGAATTAAAACTTTAGCAAAACTAATAAATCATTTTAGGCTAAGAACTAGTGAATAGTGACCTTAGTTGAGTTTATGCCCAGAATGGTCCAGGATGTGCATGGATGGACCTAAAAATAGCGTTCCTTAAAGGTAAAAAATTCCAATGAGTCTATTGGTGAAGGAATTTTAATATTCTAGGATTGTTTGATATTTTGTAGAATTTCTTGATTACATGAGTGAATACCTTAGTTAGCTTTGGAGTTTTGACTCAAGATTTTATAGGGCCCTTAATGGGCACTATCACGAATTTTTGGCATTGAAACCATGATATTTGGAGGTCTTGAGAAATTATTTTAAATTTTTAAAGTTTAAAAGAAAATCATATTAAAACAAATGACACGTGGCTCGATCTAGACTGTCCACCCATCTAATATAAAAGGGTAGACACATATGGGGTTGCCACATATGCTAAGAAGGCCTCCTACCCTTTCGTCTTCCCTTTGGCTAACTCCATCCAAACTTTCTCTCTCCTCTCATTTTTTTCTTCATCTCTCCCAAATCAAGCCCAAACCTAGCAAATTTTATATGGGGTTTTACCTCTCATAGCCTCTTGAGTTCATTCTAACTAATAGAATTTAGAAATAGAGGCTAAAAAGTGAGATATTGACACTTGACAAATAGTGTCAAATTTAGGCGTAAGAGTTTTTATCCCACTTTTTATTTTTGTTTTAGGTAGTCCTAAGTGAGCCTAGCTTAACCTTATAGTTAGCTTTCAATTTGGAGTTATGTAGAATTTTTGAGAATCTTCTAAACCTTAAAATGTTTATGTTTTTAGGAAAGAAAGGAAGCTTAGTGAGGAAGGGCAACCAAAGATCCAAAGTGGTGAAAAAGGGTGTTTTGACACCTTAGGTATGTGAATTTAATGTAGTATATGTGTGTTGTCATATGTGTGCATGAATGTATGCGTAAAAGTGTGTATATATATGTGTGCATGTTAAGGCATAATGCTTGTGGAATTATGCTAACTTGATTATGAGAAGCTTGTGAGTGTCATTAGAGTGTGAGAATTGCGTGTGTATGTATATGTGTGACACACTCTATCGAACTACCTAAGAAAACTAATAAGTGATGCACTTTCTACTAGGTCACCTATCCTAGAATTGTTCTAAGTGTGCACTCTTTAACACTTATATGCTATCTTAAAATTTCATTAGATATTGCTTAGGTTTTCAGTCTAACACTTAATCAAGTTCATATGTGGTATAATAGACCTAGAAAACCCATTTTATAAACATATAATATGTTATAGAAAATTGGGCAGCACAATGGTTACCTAGGTGACATACCAAAATTTTTTCACTTGTAAAAGCACTTCTAAAAATAGCAATGTCATTTTACCTCCTTCTGAACCCTTCTGGCTCCCCTAATTAATAACATCACGCATTAATCACACATCACAAACACATAGGGCCTCAGGCTCACAGTTATCAAAAATCATCAAGCAAGCCATTCAGATAAACCACCTATTTATATACATCACATCTATCCTTTATATATACCGACATAAGTAGCCTCTAAGCATGCTAAACCCATACCCTATAGTGTTTACATGAGTGCTAGCTAAACAGAACAAAAGAAAAAGGCTCTATATACCCTTCAAAATCTGTGCTGCTACACTGCATGGTCTCTGAGCCTAAACTGTTTATCTTTGCAACCTGCATACCAAAACACTGGCACGCTGAGTATAAAACTCAATGGTGAATGTAAAGTATCTAAAACATGTTATATGCAGTAGTTCACATGTAATAACAATATGATAGTCAATATGTAGTGTGTGGATGGTATGCCAGGTAATTCATACAATTTAGGTGATATGCCACATTTTCCCAATAATTACCAAAATGCCATTGTGATAATTTCAATTACACTAATTATGCAGTAACTTGCCATCAATCAAATCTGTATATAAATTCAATTTAATTTAATAGGCCTAACTAGATAGACTACACCTAAGACACTAGACCAAGAGGGAACTAAAAAGTTGTGTAATGGCCCACATTTTGGACCCTGACTGCTACACTAGCCTAGTCTAATAGCAAGGATAAACTCACTTGAACCTCCTAATACCAGACAAGAGATAGCAAGGATTAGTCCATATACCTCCCAATATCTCAAACAACTTAACCACCAATCATATTGTGGATAGTAAGGATCAATCCATAGACCTCCTAATATCCAAAAATCACAGCAAGAACTTTAGTGGATAGCAAGGATTAGTTTGTAGACCTCCCAATATCTAGATAATCATCAACATTAAACACTTCCAAAGGATAGCAAGGATCAGTCCGTAGACCTCCTAATATCTAAAAAATAGTGATAGTCATCTAAAAACTGCTAATCTCTAAGTTGATCGATCAACCCATCTAGTAGGTGTCTAACTAATAGGCCATCTAATCTTAATTTATGTCTATTTATTTATTGATCATCATATTATAATATTTAGAAGTGAAAAACAAATAGTTACAAATTTATTTTGATAGTCAAAATTTGACCTGGACAATTACAGGTCATTTTTTGTCCCACTAGATAGTTACGGGTCAATTTTTTTAACTTATTCTAGGTCACTTTCTTAGGCATAATTAGGTCTATCCTAAGTCCTCATTTTAGTTGCATTTATGTCTATTTTAAATATCCATTCTAGGTATAGGTCCTGAAATCAATTTCTTGAGATAGTTTTAGGTCATTTTTTGTATTTGCATATATCATTATATATCTCAAAACAAGTCCTTCTATGCATCCTGCACTCATTTCAATTCATAATCATTCACCTAAAGCCATCTCAAATGATACATATCGAATGAGCTTAAAAGAGGTTTCAAATTCATTTCATGTAAACCTCACAAATTGTTCAAACTTAAGGTTTATTTGCATACCAATTTAAGTCCATTTTGAGGTTAATTTCACTATGTCATTTAAAGCCATTTTCAAGTCTCTTTTTAACTACTTTTCAACCTTAATTACCATGTCAATAGTCACATCTTTTCATGTCTTATTACTCATACATGTTCACCTATTTCATGGCAAGTGCAAGTTACACAATTCATGCCAAACATGCCATGCCATTCTTACATACACATACCATATCATGACATACCTATCATGCCAAATTTATCACACATACCTCTCGGCCAATGTTGCCAATGACCATGTACATGATTTTCCTCACATTCAATCACACATACATATACAATGGCATCACTCAAACATGTTTACATACACACCATGCATATATCATGCAAACCAAGCCATGGCATGCCTTGTACATGCTTTAGCCATGCCAAGCATACACATACATATAATCCCTTTTTCACCAAATTCACCACATATACCAACAATGTTGTCCTTAACATACTAATTCCCAAACAATGTTTCATATTAAGATACCATACACATGCCTTGCAACCTAAGGCATCCCAAGAAAGCTCTCGGCCAAATATGGAAACACTACGAAAGTTTCACTTTTTCACCATACATATACATAATACAAAATTTCCATCTCAAACACACTAAAAGCTATCCAATTCCCACTTGATTCAAGCTATCCACATACCACACACACGCACACACACCTCTAGGACAAATGGGGTCATAGCCTTTCCACTCATTCTTTTCACCAATTCACCATACAAATCATTCACACCATAAATAATTAGTATGAACACAAGCCTATTTCATAAGTACACATAATTTAACCATAAATTCCATAACTTTGTTATACCATTTCTACACATTTTACAAATTACACATGAACTTAAATTGCCATACTTTAAGTACATTAAATCCACATACCTTACTTAATTTTTAACCTTTCCTCTCACTTTGGAAGCCTTAATGCCTTTATTCCCCTTGCTTTTCCTTCTCACCTACATAGCCATGGTAACAATAAGAAAATTCCTAAAAAAATTCCATTGTCCTCCAATTTAGATTCTATGAATGTGAGAAGTCTTAGAGTGATGAAATCCCTTAGGAAAAATTTTAAAATGGGAGAAGAAACACTTACACTTGAATTTCTTTCCCAAGCACCACTTTCTGTGTACTTAAGGATTCTTAGATTTTTCTTGAATTTTATTGCAACCTATTGCTTCCAACGTCTTTAAGGTTCAATTTGGCATTCATCAATGGAATTTTTTATGGCAATTAGTGACTATTTTAGGCTTGATAAGCCATAAAAATAGAGGAGCAAAGAATGGAGTGGCATCGAGAATGAGAGGAGGAAGAAAGGAGAAAATGGCAGGTGGGTGGAGGTGTCATGCCAAGTGGCATCTAGGTGTCACCATAGAGTATTTATAGTGGCTGAGGTGGCCCAGGTGGGGACACATATCACTCGAGCACCCCAAAAATGCTTGATTTTGATAGAAACATCATGGAATTTTTAAAAATCACTTGGACCTCCGAAAATCATTATGTTTATTTTAAAAACCCTCAATTGGTCCCATTTTAAGGCTAGTAAAAGTTCATAGCCAAATTCCCTTGACAGGATAGTTAACTAACTACCTTAATTTACGTGCAAAACCTAAAATTGAGGAAAAGTTGCGAACGACCTCAAAATTTAAAAATTCCTTTACCAATGGACTTAGGGGAAATTTTAACCTACTAGATATGGTATTTTTAGGTTTGTCCAGGCACATCTCGAGTCATTCTTAGCCCGAATCCATTTGAGTATATAGCCCACTAGATTATAGCCTAAAATAATTTATTAGTTTTAATAAATCTTTAAATGAAGCCATTCTCATCATTTTCAAGCCTTTCAAAGTTTCATGACAAGTACACCCCACCTTGGGCCTCGTAAAGGTGACCTAACACTTCGGCACACTTTTTGAGCCTTAGAGGTACTGTTCATGGATCCTTAACTTATAGGTATTAGAATGTACTTGTGGTATGGCCGAATGGTGTGCATGAAAGGCATGTTAGGGTGCAAGTGTATTTAGTGAGACTTGGTGATGTAATTAGGCTAAAATTTAAGTATGGAAAATTGTTATAAGGTGAAATACATAAGGAAAATAATGGTTGGTAATAATACATGACATGGCTTAAATTAGGTTATGCATGAAAGTATGTTCATGTATGTATAAGTGATGACTAATGGTAATTAGAGTAAGGCATGAAATGGCAAATTGCATGAGAATGAGTTAGACGAAATAATGCAAGCATATTATGTATTGATGTTAGCAATCATATTATGTGGTAATGTGAGCAATAATGAGAATATAGGATTGATGCACCTGTAATTGGTCAAGAGAATGATAACTTAAGATTATGAGGTCTAAAATGACCAAATGAATAGTGACATGAGGGTTAAAAGGGCATTGAAATGGGTGATCATGTAATGAGGAAAATGTGCACGTAATTGTGATGATGATGAGCTATATTATGATTAATGATAAATGACCTAAAACTATGTCTATAAAATTAGTAATTAGAAATTGGCCTATATCAATTAGACATCTAATAGATGGGTTGACCGATTAACTAGGGAATTAGCAGCTGCTAGAGGTTTTGGTCCTCGTGGGCTATTGCCTATGTATATGTGATAGTGGGTGTAGCCACTAAGGTTCTAATAGAAAGCCCTACACACCCGAGTATTGGGAGGCCCTTATGGATTAATCCTCGCTTACCCACCTTATTTGTGGATTTAGGAAGTCCCACGGGGCTGATCTCTACTATACACTTGAGATAACTTGATGACTGGGATTTAGGATGTCCTACGAGGTTGATCCCTGCTATCCCTACTATTGGGAGGTCCACTAGGACTGTTCCCTACCACTCTGATTTGGGAGGTTCTTATGAACTGATCCCTACTATTGGATGGAGTTAGGTAGGTACAACTACCAAGGCTTAAAATGTGGGCCACTACACAATCTGGATCCCACTATCTAGTGTTTTTAAGAGGAGTCTTTCTTATATGAGCTTGAGATAAAAGAAAATAAATAAACATAGACATTAGTGGCAGTTATAATTTTATAACATATTTGACATAATTAAAGATAAGAAACATAATCGGGTAACTTAACACACTGTGAGACACATTGGATTATGAGTAATAAGAAAGGCTAATAAATGGCAAAGATACATTTAGCTAAACCTACATAGTCACATGATTTACATGATGAGTGTTTTTGCATGATAGTTGGCTTGACACATACATATTACATTAAATTCACCATTGAGTTTATACTCAGCGTATTAGTGTTTCAATGCATAGGTTGTAGATACTAGTGCTGCTCAGCCTCAACAACTATGTGTAGCTGACAATTGTATATTAGGGTATATTTTTTATACTCTTATGTGTACATAGATAGAACTCATATATAGATAAGGTATGGAGTCCAATAACTAGAGTAGTTGGATATGACTTTTGATACTATATGGTCTGTATTTAATAAACTAGAGTTGTAAAATGAATGTATGCATATATGTAATATGTGTGCTTAACTATGTGTTTGAACTTGATATGGGTCTGAGACCTTGTGTTGTGTCACTGTGTGATGGAAATAAATGATTGGAGGATAAGATAGGTCTAGTAGATGAATGATGTGTTGATAACTGATATAGAAGTGCTTTTTAGCAAGTTTAAAAACTTGATTTTTCACCTGGGTAGCCATTATGCTACCTAAATTTTTATAAATTGAATTATTATCCTATAAAATGGTTTTATCAACTAATTACAATCCATATAAGAATAAAATAAGATAATAACCAAAAAAATAACATGAATACATCACTAGGATATTGGGGCTATAAGTGTTAAATGAATGATAGCTAGGGTAGTGATAGGATGGGTGACTTATGACAAGTAGTATCTCCTATCAGGTTCATTCGGGAATCGAGTAAGGGGTGTTATATCTTTATTCATGCTTTCCTTATCCTTCACTTATATAAATATGTCTTGTCAAATTTTTCCTTTTAATCAGGGCAAGATATTTATGTATGTAATTAAACTGTGACTATGCATATGTGATTATTTAAATGATGATGATAATACAACATGATCATCTATGTTTTCATGATAATATTTAAGTGATGCAATGCATAACCCATCCCCCATGTATCATGTAATGCTCAGAAAATCTCGATAATCATGAATAGTACTTTTTTGGGATAAATAGTGATTTTTGAGGCCCAAGATGCATTGAAGTCACCAAGGGAAAATATTATTCATAAAATAATTTTTGGTAAAGTTTGAAGTCAATTAGAGGTCGTTAGAGTAGTTAAAAATAATAAGAAAAATTTTACAGCAGTGTCTTGGGAAGAGTGCCCAAGGTAAAGCTAAATTGTAAAATAATTTAAAAGTTGCTTAGAAAATTATGAAAATATTATGACCTACTACTTAAAAATTCCAATGAATCCAATGGTGTAGAAATCAAAATTTGTTAACATCGAAAAGTAATCTTTCTAGAAATCGGGCGACTTAAAAATGTTGTAATAAATTCAATTTATTGAGTTTTAAGCTCAAATTTTGAGGACATTTAGGAGGTGATAAAAGTAAATTTTTGGAATAAAAATGGAAAATTTTAGAGCTTGGGAAGTTAAGGAAATTTTGGAAGAAAAGGCAAAATTAAATAATTTTTAAATGGGGTATAAATATAGGCATAATTGTAAAAATGCCACAAATCACTATTCCCATTTCTTCTCCAATGGCAACCAATGCCATTTTTGGTGTTCTTCCTCCACTTTCTTTCTTTTTCTTCCATTTTAGAGCCAATTAATTCTAGTAAAAATCACTAAAATTGTCTCCATACCCCAAAAACACTATAGAATGTGAAATCTTGAAGAAAAGAGGCTTGAAAATGGTGATTTTTTGACGCCGTGAATAGTATCAAAAAATTTCTCATCTAAGAATTTCTGAGTTTTGTAATTTTTTCTAGGAACTAGAGGTGCCCAAAAGATGGTATATGGCCTCAGATTAATTTTTAAAGCTTCAGTTGATTTATTACGGATTTTTGAATTTTTGTTTCGGTTATGTTAGGAAATTTTGAACCAACCTAGGATAAAAGGCAAACCGAAAGTGTAGACGAGTCTCGGAGAGTCCCTACAAAAGCTATGGTACGTGAAATTGAAATAGTTTGTGTAAATGTTTAGTAAATGCTATAATATGTAAAAATGGCTATTAATGCTCAATTAATGTAAATGGCCTTAATGTATCTAATTATGTGTATAATGTGAATTCTTATCAATGTATGAATAAATTGGGATGCATAAATTACATGGAAATTGAATGGAAATAACAAAATGATTAAATGGACATAAATGAACTTAATATGTACATAAAAGCCATTAAAATGCTAAAGTTGTGTATATGTGATTATATGTGCATGAAATGAGCAT
Source organism: Hura crepitans (assembly GCA_948208565.1). NCBI lineage: Eukaryota > Viridiplantae > Streptophyta > Magnoliopsida > Malpighiales > Euphorbiaceae > Hura > Hura crepitans. The sequence goes on along the minus strand of CANXYI010397795.1, from coordinate 1,415 downwards.
GGCTTGCTTGAAGTATGTATGTATAGGGGTATAAAAGTGAAAAAAAGAGTTGGACAAGTATTATATGCATCTCAGGTAAAGATGAGCATGTAAATGCTTAAGTGTTGGAAATGGTATTACATGGATATTAGTGTGCATGTGATGTGGGAATGAGAATAATAATGGTAATGCAAGGTTTAAAACCTAAAATATGATCATTTAGTAAAGGGTGGCTGAAATTTACATGTGACATGTGTGTGTGCATGATTGTTGTTCTTTGATGCTTTGAAATGTATGAACATGAGCAAATGAGTGTGTATGTGTATAGCTTGACACGGCATGCATAAGATGTTGCATGACCATTCACTTACAATGCTACCTTTATGTTAGAATGAAAGTGTCTTGATGATAAATAAGAATAAAAGAATGGTTGAGGCCTTTAGGATAACGGTGGCTGAATGGTGTAAATCTATAGTATGCATTACATCCTTAACAGCTAACTAAAGGTTATAGGTGGCCTTATGAGTATAATGAAGGATATTAGTTAAATGGATGAATGAAATATGGAAAATGGTAGTTTTAAGAATAAGACATGTAATTATTAATGCACTTAAAATGGCCTAATTATGTTAAAGTGGCTAAATGGCCTAAATATGGCATTAAAAAGGAAATGTCACTTAAAATGATAAGTTATTAGAACCATCATGTCATTCAACATCAATTTGCTTGTAAATATGAATAATGACACCCAAAATGAGAATATGGACCTAAAAAAGGTCTTAAAACTGAAGGAACCTAAAATGAGTTTTAAAAAGGCACATTATGCCATGATTTGTAACATAAGGAGAATAAAGGCATAAATGGACATAAAATTCCATTGTGACCTTAGGTTGAGTTTATAAACATGAAAAGAATGTTAAAAGTCCACAATTGAGTTGGATAGTGTTGATGAACAAGGAATTGGCATTATGTGAGAAAAATGGGCTTATGGACCTCAAATTGGGTTTTTGAATGATAATGCAATTTTAGTCATTCTTGTGGGTAAAACATGCATGATAAAAGCTATAACAACTCATTTAAGATGGAGAAACTTAAAATAATGGTTTATAGCCCATGAGATGTGACAACCTAGGAAATGGATAGGTTGACTAGTTTACTAGGGTTTATAATAGCTGTTAGGGCACTTCGATGCTTAAATATATCCAAAGGTTCACTTTTAGTCTTACTTGTGGATATGTGTGTTAAGATCTTATGATCAAACGGGTGTAATCACAAGGTTCTAAGATGGAGACTACTGCATAGACACATATGGGTGCAGCTGCAAGGTTCTATAGAGGAAACCACTGCATAATTTATGCTGGTACAATAGCCATCAGGTCTAAAATATGGACCACTGCTTAACATATGATCCCATTATCCATAGGATTGTAGTGGTT
>CANXYI010397656.1:0-18405 GCA_948208565.1 Hura crepitans | reverse complement strand
TATCTTTTTGTTTTATTTTAAGGCTATAAACACTTATCTAACCCTTAAATTAACACATCCACACTTTAGTTACACCATTTATTGCATAAGAACATGGTTAAATAAAGAGATATGGATAAATATAGATGAAGATTAATAATGACAAATTTGAGATTGGATATATTTTTAAGAATTTCAATATTTGTCTAAGGTTCTACTAATGCCTAAGAAGACAATTATAAAGTTGGTTTTGAGTTCAAAAGCTTATATGAATTATTATTAATTCGTAAAGAAAATGGAGCAATTGAAGGAATTGTGCAAAGAGAAAGCTTAAGGTGGCTAAATTGGTCAAATTGGATATCAAAATAGTAAGTGAAACGAACCTAAAATATGTATATTTATAAAACTTAGGTTCAAAGTGTGTATGTGAATTTATGTAAATTGGGAATTTTTATGATTTATATCATTTAATGCCTTGTAAGTGTGTTATAATATTGTATGGATGTATAATTATATGTGTAAGGTAAGGTATTAAGGATATGAAATGGGATCCCTAAGTTGGCTAAATAGTCCTTAATTAGGTGCCGTAATGTGTTAAGCTCAATTATACCGTGAATGTGTGTTTTGAGTTATAATGAGATTGATTAATGTAGTGAGGTTGTAATTGTCCATGAATAAGGAAATGGTTATGTTGAGTATGTTTCGTGTTATTGACCGAATGCCTCTCTTGTGCGCTTTAATTATGATAGATGCATATATTGCTTGAAATTTTGTTATAAGAGTCATTATGATGATGAGTGTGTATGTAAGATGTTGTTAAGAATGTGTTTAACATAGAGAATGAAAAAATGTTAGTTAATGTAAGTATGACCAAGCCATACATGGCATGATGTATACAACAAATAAGTTAAAAAGATGGCCATGATGTATGCTTAAATTACCATGTGATTTGTAATAGATTATATGAGTAATGTATGAGAAATATGATAAATGATTAGGTTATGTCTTAGTAATAACGAATGGTTAGTAAGAGATGGTCTAAGGGTTTTAAACTTGTTTAAATAATGAATTACATTATGTGTGCGATATGGCTAGAATAACAGGTAAATTAACTTGTTAGTGTATATATAGTTAAAAGTATGAAACATGTAAAGTGGTAAATAGATCTAAAGAGCAATATGAGGATCAGTCATCCATACATGTGGTTATGTACAAATAGTGAATTTTAGTTGGCTCAAGCTATGTAATATGTAGCATCAATTGTATATTATTAATTATATGTAATCAATACAGCATATTGATTTCTATGTGAATTAAAGTGTGATTTTGCATATGTTATGATGTGTTTAGTATGCCAAATGGTGTAATTTTGTGATGGCTTGATGTATAATGCCATTAATGTGTTTATGAATATATTAACATGATGAAAATGTTAAGGTAGACATCTTAGGCTAGCTGAAATATACCTAGTGCCTTAATAATGATATAGTGATGATAATTAGTATGTCTTGGGATATCATGATATATGATTGAAATTTGATGATAATGATTATGTGTAATGAAAAATGTTATGGCTTAGTAATATGGAAGTAGAAAGTCTTAAATGAACATAGATGTTCTTATGTTGATTATATGGCAAAAAATTCATATGACTTGGAGAATAGATATGAGTAGCCTAAAGAATGAATTATGTTATGTTGTGAACATGTTATGAATGAAAATTAACAAGTGTCTTTATCTGAATAGAGTTACAATGATATGAGGGCATTGTCATATATGGAGTGACATAATGATATAATCTATTATTATATGCTAATTGATGATATGCCTATGGTTTGGAGATATATTATATGAATGAAAGGGCCTCTAGAGATTTGGATCATAATTTAAAAAATTATCATTTGATGATCAATATATGGCCGAATGGCTTAATCACATTATAGATGCCATACCTTTTAGGCCTATAATGATAACTAGAGACAAGCTCAAGTAACATAGTAAGCAAACCTAGAACCCTAGTTTGTATAGACTATCTTGGTACAAGTCTGCTTGGACTTGATGTTATGAGCTCGGCACCAACTAACTAAGACCCAGCTTAGAATAGTAAAGCCTATGGCCTATGGTTTACCAAGATAAGCCAAAGCCCATATCCATACAGAGTGTAATAGACTTGGCCAAAAACTAGGCCTAAGGCCCTTGAACCATTAAGGTAAACACAAAGCCTATGTTGCCATAGTCTTAGCAACCATAGTCCACACGAACTTGTCATTGAAAAGCTTTCACAAGCATAATCTTCCTATTTAGACTATAAATCCTAATCCTATGAGGACTTTGCCTCTTTTAGATAGGAAGCTATCAACCTAACTTATAAATAGCCCCTCTTAAGGGAGAAATAGGAGACAAATTTTTAGAATTCTAAACCCACATTTTTGAGAGTCTAGGCATTGACTCCAAAGCAAGAATTGATCTACTAGACCTTAGCCTGCACTAAAAAAACAATATTTTTTTCTAAAACCTTGCTTTTCATTATTGCTTAAAGCTTATTCACAAGTTAAGATTTAAGGCTTGTCATGTTTATCATTATCATTTACTTATTTATATTACTTTTATAAATTGATGATCTCTTAGGATTAATTTATATGTGAGGTGATTCTATGTAATCCCTACATTGATTATAGGAGTCGGTTAATGTTTAAGCTATTCTAATTGTATTTAATTGCTCATTAAAATGATATAATCATTCTAAAATTGACACCTGAATCATATAAACTTATTCCAATGCATGATAAGGTTTATATAGACCTAATGTTTGAATGTATGCATAGTATGTGATCTATTCGGACTATTACTTGATAATAGCAATATGTTTTTCTTATGAGCAATATTTTAATGTATTTTATGAATCATGTTCATCTGCCTTCATGATGGTACCATATTGCATGATTGTTTCATTTCTTAATATGTATGTTGTGAAATTCTAAAATTGATGTATAGTCTGGATAGACTCTATTTCATAAGGAATCTAGTCCGCATAGATGTGTGTTTTATGTATGAATGTTATGTCTTTTAGTCCATATAGACTCACTTTCACAAGGAGTGTAGTCCCTATAGACACTTGTTTTAAAATCTAATAAATATGAGTATTTGTATGATGCATTTATGTTCTCACTTATTTGATTAGTTTGTCATCCTCTCGACCAAAATAAGTTGTGAATATCCATATTTGTATGCAAGTTTGTAGTATATGATTTTATCATTCTATGTGACATATTATTAAGACCTCACAAACCATTTTTTGTGTTACTAATTATTTTCTTTGAATTGTATAAGATTGACCTTTGTCACTTGATAGGAGATCTAGAAAAACATATATGTTTTGATATCTTATATTTCGCACGGCCATAAATAAAGAAGCAATGTTGAGTCTGTATTGACTTGCTGACATAAAGACGGGACAAAATAATTTGTTTAATTAGTTTTGTACTCCTTATTTCCTTAATTATTTTGGGTTGTACTAGGTAGCTTAATAACTTGTTTTACATGCCAAAAGCCTAACCTCACATCACTAGTTTTCTACTTAATTAATTGGTGTTTTGTAATAAAGTTATTTTTAGTTTTCCTTAGTAAAAGTGACATGAAAAATGTATTTTAACAAAAGGCTAATATCCTAAAGATAGAGTTAGGCAATTACTACCAATTCCTATGGAATTATGTGTAGTTATCAAGTCAAACAACAACTAATAAATGACCTGATTTATGGATATTTAATGTACATTTATGATTATTTTATAACTTAAATATTACAATTTATTTCCTTTACATCAAAAAGTAATATGAATGCTTTAATTAAGATTCTTACTTGCATGATATGGGATTGATAAATGTTCAAATATGAAAGAAGGCATATTATTAGGGCATTAATAAGATTCGATTCTAAACCCTTTTTAGCCAAAAGATCAGTGGTCCTAGTGTAAAGCTAGGTGGTGACTCCAAACACTAACCGCCTCATCCCTAGTAACAACTCATAAACCTATAGTAGTGTCTCCATTAGGGATTAAGAATTGAATCTAGAAGTGCCCAAATAATATGCCTTCTAATATTCTAAATTTTATTATTCCTATGCATTTCATTCTATATAAACTATCTTTTTTTACCTTGGATGGTGTTGTAAACCATTAACCCATTTTTCATTCATGATTAGGGAATTACTAACATATCTATCACTCATAAGCCTCATACCTTCGAGTATATGAAATAAAGAACTAATTGATTATTATTATCCTTGATTGGAAAAACTCGTTAAAAGGGAACCCCACTTGTAGGAGCTATTAAAGCCTTTTTAGACCAAACCATAAACCCATGTGTCGACCTTAGCAACTTCCATTAGGTTGTATAACCCTAGATGTTTGCAATTGCATTATGATTATTATGTAGGCCTATTACATTTAACCTTATTTGAAGTGGAGGAAAGTCTATTATGCCTTTTTATCTCAAATGGGCCTAACCTAATTTCACCTTAAACAAGACTTAAATGTTATAGGCTATTATCTTTACATGCACTTTAAGTATGAGAGGTCAATGGGTCTAATTAGGCCAATAATTGAACTTTGTTATCCCCAATTAACACCAGGCAATCCCACACAGAAAAGAAATGGCTTGACTATGTGTATGGGATAAATAAGGTTGGAAGGCTCATTGCTTTTGTTTTTCTCTGTTGCATACTCACCACACATACCATATATCCTGTGTATCATGCATTATTAGTCTAACACCCATAACTCAAGGCTTCGTGAACAATACCAATAAGGTCAAAAAGTGTTCTTTGAGTGTCGAGTCACCCTCACAAAGCTCAAGGCAAGGGTACCAGTCATGAAACTTCAAAGGCCATAAAATGATAAAATTGACGTAATTTAAAGATTTAGCAGAACAAATAAATTATTTCAGACTATAATCTAGTGGGCTGTAAGCTCAAATGGAGTCAGGAATGACCTTGGATGTGCCTAGATAGACCTAAAAATGCCATACCCTAAAGGTTAAAAATTTTCCCGAGTCCATTGGTGAAAAAACTTTTAAATTCCATGGTTATTTGAAAATTTTCTTAATTTCAAGATTTTGCACATAAAATGAGGTAGTTATTTAATTGTCCTATCTGTGGAATTACTTACACATAAGAAGTTCCTCTTTTAGCACCCTTTGATGTAGACCTTAGCTTCCTTAAATTTTCTTGCACTCTAGGGGCTTCTATGGCTTCCAACACTTTCACAAATCAATTTTTAACACATTAAGATGATTTTTGGTGGTAATAGACATACAAAAAGCTTGCTTAAAGCTATGGAAAAGAAGGGGAGAAGCATAAAATGGCATCAAGCAGTAAAGGAAAGAAAAGAATGAGAAAGAATGAGGGGTGAGTGGAAGTGGCCAAGTGGCCACCTAGGTGTCACCTTGGGCCTCTTATAGTGGCAGGGTGGCATGAGTGGGGCCTATATGCCACCTGAATAAAAAGAATGAGCTCAATTTCTAAAACTAATGAATTATTTTAGACTACAATCTAGTTGGCTGTAGGCTCAAATGGAGTCAGGCTAGGAATGACCTAGGATGTACCCAGACAGACCTGAAAATGCCATACCCTGAAGGTTCAAAATTTCCCCGAGTCCAGTGCCAAAGGAATTTTTGAATTCCACGGTCATTTGAAAATTTTCCTAATTTTGAGATTTTGCATATAAAATGAGGCAATTGGTTAACTGTCTCATTGGTGGAATTACTTACACATAAGAAATTGCTCTTTTAGCACCTTTTGATGCACACCTTAGCTTCCTTGAATTTTTTTGCACTCTAAAGGTTTCTATGGTTTCCAACACCTTCACAAATCAATTTTTAACACATTAAGATGATTTTTGGTTGCAATAGACATAGGAAAAGCTTGCTTGAAGTTATGGAAAATAAGGGGAGAAGTAGAAAATGGCATTGGATAGCAAAAGGAAGAAATGAAAGAGGAAGAAGGAAGGGTGAGTGGAAGTGGCCAAGTGACCACCTAAGTGTCACCTTGGGCCTCTTATAACAGCTAAGGTGGCATGGGTGGGGCCTATATGCCACCCGAACAACAAAAATAAGCTTGATTATGACGAAAAATTAAGGAAATTTTAAAAAATCACTCAGACTTCTAAAAATCATCATGTTTATTTTAAAAAACCTCATTAGTCCCATTTAAAGGCTCATAAAATTTCACGACCAAATTCCACTAATAGGATAGTTAACCAATTGCCTCATTTTACATGTAAAACTTTAAAATTAAGAAAATTTGCAAATGACCAATGGACTAAAGGGAATTTTTAACATTTATGGTATGGCATTTTCAGGTCTATCTAGGCATATCCTAGGTCATTCTCGGCCTGACTCCATTTAAGCCTATGGCCCACTAGATTAAAGTCTAAAATAATGTACTGGTTATGCTAAATCTTTAAATTAAATCAATTTCATCATTTTATGGCCCTTCGAAGTTTCATGACCAGTAACGCTTCCTCGAGCCTCGTGAGGGTGACTCAGCACTTCAAGAACACTTTTTAACCTTTGTGGTACTGTTCACAGTGCCTCAACTTACAAGAATTACAATTCTTTCCCTCTTAAGAAATTTTGTCCTCGAAATTACTTAGGGTAAAAAGGTGTGGATACTAAGCCATCATCTACTCTTTTGGCTCCTAAGTAGCTTCTTCTACATTGTGATGTCTCCAGGGTACTTTAACCAAAGGAATGGCTTCATTCCTTAACTATTTCACTTCTCTAGCTAGTATTTGTATTGGTTCTTCTTTGTAGCTCAAGTCTGGCTATATTTCCACATCTATTGTTAAGACTATATAGGAGGGATTTAGTCTATATCACCTCAACATTGAGACATGAAACAAATAATAAATCTATGGCAGTTCAGATGGCAAAGCTAGCATGTATGCCAAAAGTCCCACTCTCTCTATAATCTTATATGGTCTAATGAATCTAGGGCTTAGCTTTTCCTTTTTCCCAAATCTGATGACCTTCTTCTATAGGGACACCTTTAAGAACACTTTTTCACTAACAACGTACTCAATATCCCTCTGCTTCAGATTAGCATAGGATTTTTGCTTATCAACTATAGCATTTAGTCTCTCTCTAATTACTTTAACTTTTTCCTTAGCATCTCTAATAAAATTAACCCCTAATATCTTGTTTTCCCCAATCTTACTCCAACACAAAGGAGTTCTACACTTTTTACCATACGATGCTTTATATGGGGCCATGCCCAAACTAGTTTAATAGTTGTTGTTGTTGTAGGCAAACTTAGCTAAAGACAAATACTAATCCCAGCTGCCTTTAAATTTAATGGCATAGCTGTATAACATATCCTTAAGCACTTGTATCAGCCTCTTTAACTATCCATCTGTCTGAGGGTGGAAGGTTATACTGTAGGTTAATTTAGTGTCTAAGGATTCTTGCAACTTTTTCTAAAACCTAGAAGTTAATCAAGGATCTCTATTAGAAATGATTGCCATAAGTAGACCATGAAGTCTAACAATCTCATCAATATATAGTTTAGCCAAAATTTCTAGTGAGTAGTTTATTCCGACAGGAATGAAGTGAGCTATCTTTTTCAATCTATCAATAATCACTTATACATCATCACATTTGCCTCTAGTCATAGGTAAACCCATTACAAAATCCATTATTACCTTTTCCCACTTCGATGCTAGTATTGCTATAGGATGCAATAATCTAGAAAGAACTCGATGCTTAGCCTTTACTTGCTAACATGTTAGACACTTAGCAATATACTCTGCCACATCTCTCTTTATACTTGATAACCAATATTGAGGCTTTAAGTTTAAATACATCTTAGTACTACAAAGGTGCATAGAGTAAAGAGCTTCTTGAGCCATCTTCAATATCTATAATCTCAAGTCATCTCTACTAGATACACATAACCTACCCTGATAATACAAACACCCATTCTCTCTCAAATAAAATCCTGGTGCCTTTCCCTTTTAAACTTTACTTACCAGTTGCATCAATGACTCATCTTTACCTTGTGCTTCCTTTATTTTCCATCTAAAGTCTAGTTTAATCTGTAACTCAACCAATGTAGCATTCTCTTTGGTGTACTATAATTTAGCATTCATAGATCTCAAAGTCACCATGAATTTCCTGCTTAAAGCATCTGCTACCACATTAGCTTTTCCTAAGTGGTAATCTATCAAGCAGTTATAATCCTTAATCAACTCTAGCCATTTTCTCTTCCTGAAGTTCAATTCTTTTTGAGTGAGAAGGTATTTTTAGACTCTTTTGATCAGTGTAGATATAACATTTCTCACTATACAAGTAGTGCCTACAAATTTTCAAAGCAAAAATAATAGTAGCTAGCTCTAAGTCATGAGTAAAATAATTCTTCTCATGTGGTTTTAACTATCTCAAAGCATAGGCTACTACTTTTCCTTCTTACATCAATACACAACCTAAGCCATTAAGTAAAGAATCACTGTATACTATAAAGTCCTTACCACGTTCAAGTTGAATTAGGATAGGAGCTTCTATCAGCATCTTTTTTAGTTTCTCGATGGCTTGACACACATCATCCCACTCAAATTTCACATTCTTCCTAATCAGTCTTGTCAAAGGGGTTATAATCAAAGAGAAACCCTTCACAAACCTCCTATAGTATGTAGCTAATCCTAGGAAACTTCGTATCTTTGTCACATTCCTCAAAAGTTCCCACTCTAACAATGCCTTGACCTTACTAGACTTTGAGGCCTTCAACTGACTCTATTTATCCCAGAAAAGCTATGTCAGTCAACCAAAAGTCACATTTACTTAACATGGCATACAACTATCTCTCCCTTAGAGTTTGCAACATAACCCTGAGATGTTGTTCATATTCCTTCCTAGTCTTAGAGTATACCAGAATATCATTAATGAATACTATTACAAACTAATCTAGATAAGGTTGAAATACTATGTTCATCCAGTCTTTGAAGGTTATCAGGGATTTTGTGAGACCAAAGGGCATCACCAAGAACTTATAGTGCCCGTATCTAGTTATAAATGCAGTCTTAGAATATCAGCTTCCTTAACTCTCAGCTAATGGTATCTAGATCTCAAGTTGATCTTAGAAAATACACCCGCACCTCTTAACTGATCAAAGAGGTCATCTATTCTAGGCAAAGTATATTTATTTTTTACTGTCACCTTATTCAACTATCTGTAATCAATACACAGCTAAAGCAAGCAATCTTTCTTCTTTACAAATAGCAAAGGTGCTCCCTAAGGTAAAACACTGGGTCTAATGAAACACTTATCTAATAGTTCCAACCATTACACCTTTAATTCTTTTAGCTCAGCAGGTGCCATTCAATAAGGAGAAATAGAAATAGGAGTTATACTAGGATACACCTTAATTTCAAAATCAAGCTCTCGCTATGGAGGCAAACTTGGTAACTCATCAGGAAACACTTTAAGTAACTCAGACACAATAGGAATCTATTTGAGTATTAGGGTGGAAGCATCAGTGTCAATGACATGGGCTAAATAAGCTTTACACCCTTTCCAAATGAGTTTCCTTGCTATAACAGATGAGATGAGATTATTCACATAATTTATCTCACCCACCACCATCACTATCTATCCCTCAATAGTCTAGAGGGTAAACTTTTTGTTTTTACATTCAAGTATAGCTCAATACTCTGACAACCAGTCCATTCCTATAATCACATCAAACTTATAAAAACATAATTTAATTAAATCCACAGGAAACAAATAATCATGGATCACTAAAGGACAATGTCTATACACTTTATTCACATGGACACTCTATCTAATAGGATTACTGACTTGTATATCTATGTTCACATCTCTATCATGTGCCAACATGGTGTCTACATATGAATGTGTGGATCCTGAGTCTACCATAGCCAAAACTAGGACATTAAATAAATAAAAAGTACTAGTTATGACATATGGTGCTACTGCCTCCTCTCTAGCTCTAACGACATACTATCTGGCTAGGGCACATGCTTCTAATCTAGTCCCCTGACTAGGACTAGGTTAATCCCCTCTACTCTATCTCTAACCCCTATTCTGAGGTGTAACTGTAAATGCCTGAGTGTGAGCACCCTCGGGCTACCTCTGAGGACACTCTCTCAGGTAGTGGTCTCTAGCACCATAAGTAAAGCACTCTTCTCTTCTACTAGATCTACACTGCCCCTAATACTTCTTCTTACTTGTGTTATAGGTCAAGAGTATATTCTTGTTACCTAAAGGACTAGGAGTACTAATAGCTCTATAAGGCAATTGATGTCTAACTATGGAAGCTTGCCTAAAACTCTGAGACTATGCCTATCTTAGTGCTTGATGCATGGATTAGGACTGAGTTGGTGTCTCTCTTTTTCTCTTACTATCACCTAGGACTGCACTAGATTGCCCCATAGTAAATTGTCTCTTTCTTTGGAAGAAATCTCTTTTTTCTTGTACCATTTCCTCCATGTCATAGTCAAATGCCACTAATACAGCAAAGTCTATTACCATGGGGTTTGCTATTTGCATTCTCAACTCCACATTTAACCCCTTAAGAAATATTTTACACTTTTCCTCTTCATTAGGTAAGAACTCCCTTACATATCTAATCATTCGGGTAGAATCTTTCTCATATTCAGCCACTGTCCTCTTGCCTTATTTTAAATCTAAGAATTCCTACCTCCTCTTACCCTTATAGGACTCAGGGATACATCTCTTTCTAAATTTCGTTAGCAAAAACTCCCATGTGAGCTTTCTCACTAGCTTCCACTTTTTGATAGTATCCCACCAATGGTATGCCTCTTCCTATAGGAGGGAAGTTGTACACTTTAGACTATCTTCTTCTGAGCATTCCAACTATTCTGAAATCCTAAAAGTCCTTTCTAACCAATACTCCACACATGCTACATCACCCTTCCTCATGCCTAGAAAATTCATAGCTCCCATCTTCCACACAAGAGCTAGGGGTGGTGGAGGTACTGGAACTAGTGGAGGAGGTAGAGGTGGAGCAACTGGTGTAAAGTTGTGTCCTAAATGATTTACTATTTGGTGTAACAAAACTGGAGATGCCTTTATTTATGGTTGTGCCTAAGGTGGTAGCTAATGCATAGCATCACTAGGCTTAGGAGTAGTTGTATTCTCTGCTTCTTATATTATAGTTAGAGCATAACTGGCCACTTCCTCTGCTCTCTCCTCTGATAGTCTATCAGCCATCTCGTATTACTATAGAAACCATAATTAGAGATTCTAAGGAAAAGGTTAAGGAAATTTGAGAGAGACTGAAAGCTACAGCTGATAGGCTGAAATCCTATGCTGATTTGAAACAGAGGGATATTGAATACACTATTAATGAAAAAGTGTTCTTAAAGGTGTCCTCATGGAAGAAGGTCATCAAATTTGGGATAAAAGGGAAGTAGAACCCTAGATTCATTAGACCATATAAGATCATAGAGAGAGTGGGACCTTTAGCATATAGGCTAGCTTTGCCATATGAACTACTATAGATTTATGATATGTTTCATGTCTTAACGTTAAGGTGATATAGATCAAATCCCTCCCATATAGTCCCAATAACAAATGTGAAAATATAGCTAGATTGAGCTACGAAGAAGAACCAATATAGATACTGGCCAAAAAAGTGGAGCAGTTGAGGAATAAAGCCATTCCTTTAGTTAAAGTCCTTTGGAGACATCACAATATAGAAAAAGCTACTTGGGAGCCAGAAAAGTGGATGATGGCTTAGTATCAACACCTCTTCGCCCTAAGTAATTTTGAGGATGAAATTTCTTAAGAAGGGAAGAATTGTAACGCCTATAAGTTGAGGCTCTGTGAACAGTACCACTAAGACCAAAAAGTGTTCCCAAAGTGTCAGGTCACCCTTACGAGGCTCGAGGCAGGGGCGCTGGTCATGAAACTTTGAGGGGCCATAAAATGATGAAATCGACTTAATTTAAAGATTCAGCAGAACTAATAAATTATTTTAGACTGTAATATAGAACTCTATCAGATATTGCTTAAATGCCTAGCCTAATCCTTAATCATATCCATACATGGTCTGACAAACTCAAATAAAGCATTTACAAACACTATATAGGTTATAGAAAATTAGGCATCATAATGGTTACTTGGGCGACGTACCAAATTTTTTTTTCACCTATTAAAAGCACTTCTATAGGCAAACAAACATTAGACCTCCATCTAAACTCTTCTGGTCCCTCAGTAAATATCATCACACATCATAATCAAGCACACAGTGCTTTAGGCCTATAGTATTCAAACCACACACAAACCAAAGAAACACCACACCTGCTTATATATATCACATTCAAGTTATAAATATAGACATAGCAACTTCTAAGCATCCTAATCCAAACCTACAGGATTTACATAAGTGCCACTATTATAAAAGGAAAAACAACTTTTTGTTCCTTTTAACACTTTTATGGCTACATTACACGATCACCAAGGTTGGCTTGCTTATCTTGTTACCTACGCACCATAACATAAGTACGTTGAGTATAAAACTTAGTATTGAATTTAAACTATTTAAAACATGTATTAACACACACATGTAAGCATAATTAATAGTCTAAGTGTAGTGTGTGAGCAACATGCCAGGCGATTTATGTCATATAGATGATGTGTCATATTTCTTCAAAATTACCAAAATGCCACTATGGTGTATTTATTAAATTTTACTTTCAGAAATTACCATAAATTAATTTAAATTAACATTTTCCACTATTTTAAGTCCATTTTATAGGCCCGACTAGATAAACTACACTTAAAAACACTAGACCAAGAGGGAACTAAAAAATGTGTAATGGCCCACATTTTGGACCTTGACCGCTATACCAGCCTAATATAGCCTATAGGGATCAATTCATAGGAACCTCCTAAGGGGTAAAAATACTAAGTAACTATGCATGGGATTAATTCATAGACCTCCCAACGGCACTGATCATGTCAAATATTTCCTCTAGGTTTACCCAGCATACTATTGTAGTGGCCCCTATGGGGACCTTCGTTACTGCACCAGCATAGTCTGATATCCAGTCAATAATAAAGAGTGTCTACCCTATACACTAGTGCAGTGGCACAATTATGAACCTCGACCATTGTACCAACCCAGTTTGATAAACAGACAGTCTAGCAACTATTAATCCCTAAGTTGACTAGTCAACCTACCAATGGGTGTCTAACTAATGGGCCATCTAACTTTATTTTAAGTTTATTTCTTTACTAATCATCTTTTATAATATTATAAGTTCAAAAATAGATAGTTAAAATTTTTATCAAATAGTCAATTTTTGACCTGGATAGTTATAGGTCATTTTTAGCCTTACTAGGCAAAGAAGGGTAAATTTTTTTCACTTTTTGACTCACTTTTGATAGCATAAATTAATGCATAGTAAATATAGTCTAGCCCATTATTTTTGCTCAATTATCCACATGTTAAACTATTATTTTAATTGTAGTCACAAAATCATGTTTTTACAAGAAAGTTATAGGTTATTTTTCCTAATTTTGATGGCCATTTTAGGTTCATTTTAAGTTATTTTTTAGTGGCAAGTGCACCAATGATCATGTATTTCCATAGGCCTAAAGCCAACCAAATAAGGATATCAATTTTCCATACATTAAAAATGTCCTATATGTTAACTCCTTTCATGCCACACTAAGCATGAACATCAACCTAAATCATGTCATATACATAATGCCACACATGTCATGCCATTACACACATAAGTGCTAGCTAGGCCGTACCTCATTTTCATGCCAACTTATCTTGCAAAGCTCTTGGCCACAAGTCTTAAGTTGCCTTATACATGCTTTTTATCAGATTCAGGCATACTTATTCACACTTAGACATCCTACAAGCATATCTATACACACATTAAGCCTTTACCATGGAAACTAGGCCTATCTAGACTATAATCATGCCTTGACCACATTACATACACACACACACAAGTTTTAGTTCACCAAGCTCTTTACCTATACCTTATATGCCATCAATGGCAAGCTAAAACCCATTCCATAAGCCAATTACACATGCCATTCACCTAGCATACTTATCAAAGAACCTCTCGACCATAAAAAGACATACACTAAAACTTATAATTCTCACTACCTACACATACATTTTAAGCATCTTTCATGCCATATACCTTAATTATTATGCCATAACACCATTACAAGCTATGCACACACACACAAAACCTTACACAAAGTTCTCAACCAATAAGGAAAATTACCCTTCCATGCATTATTTCCACCCAATTTCCATCCTAAACATTTATTCCACAAACAATTAGCCTAATTACATACATAGTCCACCAAATCACACACTTTTGCCACCTATTTTATGAATTCTATACAAGGTTTCTAAGCTTCAATCATTACAAATTAATCACACATGCTTTGAATGTCTTGAATTCACTTACTGTCTAATCCAAGAAGTTGAATTCAACATTTCAAGCTTGAAGGAAGTCACCAATTCTTCACTTTCTCCCTAAGCTTCCATTCATGCCAATACCCCTTCAAAAATTTACCCAAATTCACATATAGTACAAAATTAAATTCTAATCACATAGGTGTTCTTAGAATCATCAAATCCTATAAGAAATAAATTAAAAAGGATAGAATTCTTACACACAAGATGTTGCTCTTTTAGCTTCTTTTGATGCACACTTTAGCTTCCTTGAATTTTCTTGCACTTTAAGGGCTTTTATGGTTTCCAACACCTTTACAAATCAATTTTTAACACATTAAAATTAGTTTTAGTGGCAATAGCCATAAGAAAAGCTCACTTAAAGCTAAAAAAATAGAAAGGAGAAGTAAAAAATGGCATCGGGCAACAAAGGGAAGAAAGAAAGGAGAAAGAAAGAGGGGTGAGTGGAAGTGGCCACCTAGGTGTCACCTTGGGCCTTTTATAGTGTCTAAGTGGCATAGGTGAGGCCCACATGCCATTAGAATAACCTAAAAAAGCTCAATTTTGGTTGAAGCTTTGGGGAATTTTAAAAATGTACTCAAACCTCCAAAAATCATTGCATTTATTTTAAAAATCCTTGATTAGTCCTATTTAAAGGCTCATAAAATTTCATGACCAAATTCACTTATAGGATAGCTAACCAACTGCCATGTTTTACTTGTAAAACCCTAACATTAACAAAATTTTCAAATGACCTTAGAATTTAAAAATTCTTTCACTAATGGACTCAGGGTAATTTTTAACCTTCAGGGTATAGTATTTGGCACATCCCGGGTTATTCCTAACCTGCTCCATTTGAGTTAGATTACAGTCTAAAATAATTTATTAATTCTGCTAAATCTTTAAATTAAGTCAATTTCATCATTTTATGGCCCTTTAAAGTTTCATGACCAGTGCCCTTGCCTCAAGCCTTATGAGGGTGACCCTGCACTCTGGGAACACTTTTTGGCCTCAGTGGTACTATTCATAAAGCCTCAACTTACGAGTGTTACAGTTAGTATATTGATCATGCAATGCAATGTTAGCATATTAATTATGCAACTCTTCTAACTCCTTATTTTTTAGCAATCGTTAATCCCATATTCATTGCTTAGTAGAGGAGAGTAGGCAAACACCTTAGCAGAACTAACAATCCAATGTAAATGCCACCTAAGAAAGGAGCCATGTTTGTTAATGAATTTATCACAAAGTCTATGCTAATGAAAGCCATGGGTGGGATGGAGAAAAGGATGATGTTAGCCTTCACCAATGCCATGTTCGATATACACATTTAGAAATAGATGGGCCAGACTTCTACAACTCATAAGGGAAAGGAGGTTATAAATGAAATGGATGATCAAATCCCAAATGAGGATATCCCTCTATTTAAAAAATTCTAAGACTAGGTCCCTCTACCTAAGCCAACTAAATATAACTAAATCAAAAAGCTGAATGAGAAAATGAAAGCCCTGAGTAGGCTTGTTACTAAAGGAAAAGATATTGACCTAGATGATATCAGCCTAAGGCTTGACTGCACCATGCCTAACAAGTTTAAGATGCTTGATCTAAGCAAATTTGATGGTGCCACTAATTTGAGAACCCACCTGAAGTAATACACAATCACTATATGGGCCACTAGCCTATTAGAGGAATAGATTGTGACCTTATTTAACATGTCCCTTATTGGCTAAGCCTTAGATTGGTATCATTACCAATAAATGAGGCTTAAAGAAGATTGGGGTGAACTAGTAAGAACATTCAGTAGGCAATATTCCAATAATACAATATTGAGGTGATATTGAAAGATCTAGAGTTAGTGAGATAGAAGCCTAATGAAACCTTATCAAATTATCTTGAAAGGTGTAGGGCTAAAGTGTTAATAATGAGAAACAAGCTTGATGGCATCAACCATATAAAGATGTTCATTCAGAATGCTAATATTTACATAAATAATGGGCTCATAACCAAAGGTATCACTTCTTCAAAGTAGCTAAAAGATATCGCTATCAACCTAAAAGTAACCTATCAAAATAAAGGGTATACATAATACAAGTTATTCAAATAATAACACTAGAGGCACCAACAAGATGGTAGATCTAAATGCCATACAAGGTAAGTACTAATCTAATATAAGAAAGTCCATATCTTGGTGTCTAAAAAAAGTTGGTTAAGGAAGGAATGCTTTAACCTCTCTCACCTCAACCTCAAAATTGCCTACTGCCACTCAATTACAGGTAAGAGTAATACTATGCCTATAATTAGAGAATAGGCCACTTTACAGGCAACTGTAAACTCCTCAAAAAAGTAATACATGATCTCATCAACACTAAATAGATACCTTATTTGGAGGTCCACCTAAACCTATATCTTAGGCGTCAGACCTTATGTTTTCTTAAGTCTAAACCACCCGAAGAGTATCTACTAAGAGAAATTTATGAATCTAACCTTCAGATAAGTAAGGGGGTAAGAGTAAACTAAGAGACTGAGAGTGAAAGCGCGCTTAGGGAGAGCATGAACTTTTGGGATAGATCTTTGATGAAGATTCCAAAAAGGGTAACAGAGAGTAGATAAGTGTTGAGAGAGAAATAGTGGAGAAATGTGAGAAAAATTGTCAGATCCTCTAGATAAAGAGATTGAGGCCAAATAAGATGAGAATGATAAGGTATTTAAGTAGCTAAAGAAGACATAGGCCTATATTAGCATATGGTATCTATTAATGTCCTTGTAAGCTAATAGGCAAAAAATGATAGAAACCATGGGATAATTCTCAGTATCTGCCACTACCACTCCTTAAGAGTTGGTCTAAGTCATGAAGATTGAGAAAATTGGACTTATTACCTTCTTAGATGAGGTCCTACCTTTAGAAGGAAGAGAACACAACTAGCCACTCTTCATCAATGATAAGGTGAATAGGAAGAAAATAGGATGTGCTATGGTGGACGATGGCTCGTCACTATACATGTGTGTTTGCTTCCCTTCTTTTTTGAGGCTGGTCAAACTGAAATAACCAAAGACTCAACTTAAATCTCACCTCTCAAGTCCCGAATGAAGAGAAGGAAATTAGAGGAATCCTAAGTCATTCCCTTTTAATTAGCCTAGAAAGATTGAATTAGGAACTACAAGGTAGGAGTCGCCACCTAACTAGAGTTGGTGTTCGAGTCCTATCCTTTCTGGGGCTAGTCAAATCAAAACAACCAAAGAATCAACCTAAATCTCACTCCTCAACACCTAAAATATGAGAAGGAAATTAGAGGAATCCTAAGCCGTTCCTATTTCATTAGCCTTGAAAGAGTGAGTTGGGCATTACAAGATAGGAGTCATAACCTAACTAGAGTTGGAAAACATCTTGTAGGACCAAAACTAGAGTTTTTTAAAACCCTATCCTCATTTATACCTCAAGTTAATATGGAAATTCGATTTGAATTTATAATATTATTTTTTTTCTCAAGTGGGTTTTAACATCAAAAATAAATCACATAATCACAAAAAACAAATAATAACAAAATATATTTATAGAAATAAAAATGAGATTAGGAAATATCATACATAAGATTAAGTTATTAATTATTTTGAGAACTTTGGTTCTCACATGTCAATTTTTGAAAATAGATTTTCTTATTGTCACTTTTATTAAGGTAAAATAAAAAAAACCTATTTTATTAAAAAAAAAAACCAATTAATTAGGTATAAAATGATTTTGATTATTTTTTATGTGTAAAATTAATTTTCTACATATTACAACATTCATAGAATATATAAAGAAATAATCAAAATAGAATAGATTACATGAAAATTAGCTAAAATACATTCTAATTGAATAAAATTAAAATTACATTTGAAATATCCTAAAATACAATCTAAATAAATAAAATGAATAATAATAAAGAAAATAAGCAGAAGAAAATAAAGAGCAAAATAAAAAT